>JACXGJ010007063.1:0-31847 GCA_016801105.1 Esox niger | reverse complement strand
ATATATATACATACACACACACACACACACTGCCTTGCAAAGTATTCACCCCCTTGGCATTTTTCGTGTTTTGTTGCCTCACAACCTGGAATTAACATGGATTGTTAGAGGATTTTACTATGACCAGCTTCCCAGTCCCGGCTGCTGAACAACATCCCCACAGCATGATTCTTTGGGTGATGTGATGTGTTGGGTTTGCGCCAGACAGCGTTTTCTTTGATGGCCAAAAAGTTAAATTTTTGTCTCATCAGACCAGAGCACCTTACTCCATTCATTTTGCGAGTCTCCACATGCCATTTTGCAAACTCAAAACATGCCAGTTTGTTTTTTGCTGAAAGTAATGGCTTTCTTCTGGCCTCTCTGCCATAAAGCCCAAATCTATGAGCGTACGGCTTATTGTCGTCCTATGTACAGATACTCCAGTCTCTGCTGTGGAACTCTGCAGCTCCTCCAGGTTTACCTTCAGTCTCTGTGCTGCCTCTCTGATTAATGCTCTCCTTGCCCAGACCGTGAGTTTTTTTGGGCGGCCGTCTCTTGGGAGGTTTGCTGTTGTGCCATGTTCTTTTCATTTGGTTATGATAGATTTGATGGTGCTCCTGGGATCATCAAAATCTATAACCTAACCCTGACTTGTACTTCTCAACAACATTGTTCCTTACTTGTTTGGAGAGTTCCTTGGTCTTCATGGCAGTGTTTGGTTAGTGGTGCCTCTTGCTTATGTGTTGCAGCCTCTGTGGCCTTTCAAAAAAGGTGTGTATATGTACTGACAGATCATATGACACTTAGATTGCACACAGGTGGACATCATTTCTTTTATTATGTGACTTCTGAAGGTACTGGGTTGCACCAGAGCTAATTATGGGCTTCATAACACATGCCAATTTTCAGTTTTTAATTGTATATGTATATATCTCCAACTTAGATTGTGTTCTGATCCATTACATACAATTCAGATTAAAAAAAAACATTAAACTAAAGGCTGTAATGCAACTAAATATGTAAATACCCAAGGGGGGTGAATACTTTTGCAAGGCACTGTATTTTATTATTCTTTTGACAAAGATCTGTAATGATTAGATCTGATTTAATTGGTCAAAATAACTCTTATTGGGGATCATACTGGTTTTCAGGCTAAATGCAGCCTTGAGAATGTTATGGTGTGAGCTTCAGGCTCTTACTAAATTTCCAATGCTTTCCACTCCTCTATGGTCTTCATGTTGGTTTATCCTCTTTGACCAGAAAATGCAGTCTTTATAGGTTTAAACCAAGGATGGAAACTTAGACAAGTCGTGCAGAGCTTAGACTAGTCATGCAGAGCTATTTAATGTTTGAACAATCAACCTAAAAGGCAACACCTGGGCAACAAGAAACATCCGTCACATGTTCAAATACTTTTGCCCACTTGAAAAATGGGTGGGTTCAAACAAAGGGTGGTATGTCCTGAGTTGTTTCACACTAGATGTGAATACCAGGAAATGAAAGCGGATATTCTGAACTCTTGTCTCATCTTTTGATCTTAAACCCAAATGTCTTCAGTGAACAACAAAAAAAGGAATTTGCCTTACCATTCCAATACTTTTGGAGGGGACTGTATCTCTACTCCAAAGTTGGGTTACTGTGTAAAATGGAAATAAAAACAATACAAAGATGGGCAAATCATTTGTATCATATATTTAATAGAAAATAGTAAAGGCAACATATGTTGAAACTGTAATGTTTTATTGTTCCTTGAAAAATATATGCCCACTTTGCGAACTTGATGGAACATCTCACAACTAATTATGTTAATTGACAACAGGTCAGTAACATGATTGGATATAAAAAGAGCATCCCAGAGAGAATGAGTCCTTCAAAAGTAAAGAATTGGAGGGGTTCCCCACTCTGTGAAAGGCAAATAGTGCAACAATTTAAGAATAGTTGGGGATCTCTAGCTACGGTACATAATATCATTAAAAAAATTCAGAATCCAGAGAAATCTCTGTATGCAGGTTACAAGGCCAAAAACCAATGTTGGATGTCCAAGATCTTCGGGCCCTCAGGGGGCACTGCATTATAAACAGACAGGATTCTGTAGTGGAAATCACTGTATGTAAACACAGTTGTCGCTGCATCTACAAATGCAAGTTAAAACTCGACAACACAAAAAAGACACCGGATATAAACAATCCTGATCCAGACACTGCTGCCTTTTTTGGGTCCAAGCTCATTTTAGATGGACTGAGGCAAAGTGGAAAAGCATCCTGTGGTCTGTCAAATCAAAAATATATTATTTTTGGGAGTTGTGAAGGCAGTGTCTTCCGGGCTAAAAAGGAAAAGGACCCTGTGGCTTGTTATCAGTGCACAGTTTAAAACCAACATCTCTGATGTATGGGGGTGCATTTGTGCACATGGCAGGGATTACTTGCACTTCTCTGAAACATGTCACCCATTGAAAACATTTTGCCCATTACAAAACAAAATATTGTATATGACAGAAGACCCCGCACTGTTTAGCTGCGAAAATCCTAAATTAAGCAAGAATGGGAAAACGTCTTACTTTCAGAACTACAGAAATTGGTCTCCTCAGTTCCCATACTCTTACAGAGTTTGTTAAAAGATGAGGAGCCGCCTCACAGTAATAAACCTGTTAAACATAAACATGTTACCGGCATCAAATTCAAAATGGGCATATTTTTCCAAAAACTATAACATTCCTCTGGTTCAACATTTAATGTTGCCTTTGTAAAATTTTCAATTAAATGTAGGGATTACATATTTGCTTTTCATTTGCAGTTTACGCAGCATCCCAACTGTTTTTGAAACGAGATTGTAAATTAAAGGTTAGATTTCTCTCTTGCACTGTAGATAAAACTGATAAACAATAATATTTCATAGTCTTTTCGCTCATCTCTATCACGGTGACCAATAACTCTGGAGTAAGCGTCACTAACAAAATCTCTGGGTTCCCCCATCAATAATCCAGTCATAATTGCTATTTAAACTGACCAATCTAGAAGTAGATTTTTTTTTTAACAAGGACAGTAAACACACCCTATTTTTTTCCTAAGGCTTTCATTGAAATTGGGCATCATGAGGAGATTGATGAAGAGGAATCATGGGGATTAAGACACGTATTAAACTCTGGTCTCCAGTGGGGAGACCATATGTGCATGAAACTGGGAGTGTTACCACAGGATCACAGCTTCACAACTTAGAATTTTTTTGTGTCTTGCCATAGATGGTCAGGATAATTTAAAAGGAAATCTGTAGCAAAGCTATCAGGGACATTCACTATGTTCTGAAAAAATTGGGTCGCAGTTAGAGATTTGCCTTTGTGTTTTAGTTTGTTATTTTGAAGAATGATTAGTCTCCAAGTGTCTGCTGGAAAACAGCCATGTTTTTGTCCTAGTATTCTGCTTTTAATTACAGTCGTTCAATTTGTTTTTGTCCTCACAGAAACCTTACTAATTACTAGCATACCACATGAATTAAGTAGCCACTACCATTCTTGAAAATAGGGAAACTTGTACTTAGTTATGCGTTAGATTGGCCCCAGATGCAAACACTTAGGGTTTCTTTGGAACATTTCCAAAACAAGACATTTGTAATCTATGATTTTATACAGCCATCCTTTTTTCAATGTGTTATTGGATTACTGTGTATTACTGTGTGGAAACTATGGTGTGTGTTTCTTGGCCAGTTTATATTTGAATCTTTTTACTGTGAGGTACGTGTGGGTGAAAAGGTCAGCAGATTTTGCAGGAATGAGTCTGCCTCAGAAAGAGGAAATCTAAGCGTAAGAGCAAGGCATGGTGTTTCGAGATTGGTTCCAGCTGTCATGAAAACAACACAGGTATTAGCTATAATAAAGTCCTGGACAGGACAAAAGGGAACCCTCCCTAAACAAAGGTGAGACACCTAAAGACTCCCATCCAGCCCTGCATGCATGTGACCAAATGAATGGGTATACCTCACACCTGATCACTAATTAATCTGTGCTTTGGGGTCCAATGCCCAACAGTTGGTGCTGTGACTCTGATGATGTGCAGGTTTCCATCTGATACACCTAGATGTTTCATCACAACTGCATGTGCCCATTCACGGGTGTTTCTCTGCACTGCCTATTGCTTAGTGAGTTTTAGGCACCAGAATGTCTAATTGTGTTATATGTTGCGGTTTAATCTCAGTCCTTATAGGAAAAGGGCTTGACAATTGGAGATAAAATTTAATTATTGCTGTTCATCAATGATTACCAAGGAGATTTACTTAGCTTGTGCTATGCTAATATGTCTTTCTTGAAAAAGCAATTTCATTATAGACTACCAATTCATAAATCACAAATAATACATAAATCACATTTAATTACTTTAGTTCCCTTGTTGTAAAAACGAATTTCAATGCAGTATTGCCACACACAAACTGATATTTAGAAATATAATCACATAGAAATGTTTATACAAAAAGCTCATAGAAAGGCCATGAACTGGACTTTTAGATATCTGTATACAGAACGCAGATGGGCACTGCCCCACACTATGCCTTTTGTCACCACCAGCTGGATGAGCTGAAAAGATGTCTGAATAATCAGTGTGTCATCCCCAGTGACTGGTGGTTCAACATCCAATTCTAAGCAGGCAGTGCATCTATGCAAACCTTCACTATTATAAAAAAAAGTTGAGTAGTACACTTTCCAGAACATATTTATCTTGAAAGATGTTAAATTTCCCAGCAAATGATATATTTCTGTTGCTAGTAGGCCATACCTTGTAGACCACGTACATAGAGGTTCAGGTTAAACTTCACACAGAGGTGAACCTTGTTGCCCCAGGAGATAATTGTCTATTAAGTATATATTTTGGGGGAATTTTTATGCTTTATATGTCACATTGTCAGTAAAAACACACCAGTGGCAGCGATCCAGACCATCGGACCATCTTAGGGCAAAAGAGATGATTTTCTGAGGAAATGAATAAGCAGTATATTTTTTTTGTTTGACTGCAGGCCTGGCTAAAAAACAGCACAGTAATCTTGAGTACCATTTCATAAGTGTAAAGTTGGCCTACACGTAGATATATAACACTATATTAAACGCTATAGGGCCCCTATATATCAGAACAGAGCCATGTGTGTCTTGTGTACTTTTATATCCATGGGCCTAAATCATGTTTGAAAGGAAAAATCATGGATAAAGCCTGGAATTTGATTTAACAAATGCACATACAATTGCATTTTTTCATGCATGCTGTGTGGTTGCATGTTTTGTTAAAATATTATCTGAATTTTCAAATGCCATATCCATAGAAAGAATGCACAAACCAGTAGGAAACAATTGGTTGTTTCTGTGGGGAGCAGGGGGTGGAGCTGAATGTTTGAAAGAGAGTCTTTTATATTAGACAAAGACGTCTTCGTATTAGATAGTTCAGCCTGACCACTGTTGGGTCATTTCATGCAGAACTTGCAGGAGGCATTACGTTAATCTATTGAGTAGGTGTGAGTTTTGATTATGTCCTGATTAACAACTTTTTGAACTTTTGTCTTTATTCCCTTTTGTTTTTTTTGTCTTAAGGAGTAGGAAATTTACCTTCTGCTTAAGACAACATGATGACTGACTACATGAAGGATACAGTTTGATGAGTAATGTTGTTGATGGAGTTTATCTACAGATTTTTTTCATGTTATTCCTAAAGAATATGTCTCATATTTAGGGGTGTCCAGGAAGCCAGAATGAAGCACTCACTTGGACTGTGCTTGGTGGTCTGTTTTGCGATTCTTGATTTGGGTAAGTGTGCATTGGCAGCTGTGTGATTTAAATTTCTGCAACTAATGTATCTATAGCAATTTGCTCTTTGGTGAAAATATCTTTGTGGAATGTTATGTAATATGTTTTAGAAGCAAAATTGGGCCTGAAATGTTTGACACCCTTGATGACAATGAAGTATTATTAAAACTGATACTGTTTGTAAGTGAAAGATTTTATTTAACAGGTAATACTTTATGGCACTGAACCATTTTCTAAAACTGTGAAATATTTTTCTAAAAAAATGTGTTACAATATCTGAAACCCCTAGACATACAAAATGAGGGGGGGACAAATGTTGACTATGATATATTAAGCAATGGCTGTAAAATATTTTGCTACTTTCCTGAAATTATCCATATCCACTATTATGACAATAATAAACACGTTTAAATCAACTGGCTCTGCGATGAATGTGCCAGGAACAGGATACAAAGGTATTTTCCCAGGGTAGCGGAATTCTCTATGGTTCAGTAATTTGTAGATTCTTAGGGTCTCTTTGATTAGGAACTTTGACAGGAACAGAGTTCTTTAGTTGAATCAGCCAAAAAAAGTATTTCTGCCACCAACAGAGGTGAGTTTATTGACAAAAAAGGGATTAGCGATGGATAAAATAACCTAATCCACAATAAAGTATGTTGGTGGATATGAGATGCAGGCGGCTATTTTGCTTCAAAATGCCCTGCTGAACCTTTTTTGATACTTGGCTTCTTGGACTTTACCAAGTACCAACATATTTTAATTGTTGGTACCTTTTTATTTTTAACATTGTGTTGTGTATTTCTTTAACAGGACAATGATCTAAAGTATTCCTCCAAACACAAAAATGTCAGATTGACCAGAACAAAGCTTTTGAATTGGCCATCCCAGTCCCTTGACCTAAACCCAACTGACAACTTGTGGGGTGAGCTGAAAAGCACAGTCTTAAGAGTTTCTTTGTGGATGAATGGTTTCAGATCAATGACTGTGTTCTCCCACTTCATCAAACATTACTGTGATGTTCTTGGCAAGGAAAGGGGGCACAAAGTACTAAATACAAGGGTGACAATAATTGTGACATTTGTATTTTAAGTTTTCTACATTTGTGACTGCCCTCTAATTCTAATCACAAGTTTTCAGAAGAGTGCAACTGCTCAAATGTTGTCCAATTGACGATTATGGTCTTGAAATATTAAAGATCCCCAACATTATTTTGCAATTAGGTGTTTTTCTGCTCATGCTTTTTCATTCTGACAGCTTTTAAATTTAAAAACTTGGGTGTCTAAAGGGCCACAGCAATTTGGTGGAACAATGATTTTCTGCTTGCATGTCCAAATCCTTAACACTTTCAAATGTTATGGAAGCTGAGCATAATAAACCTGTTTTCTTTCTAGCATGATCTTGAGTTGAGGAGCGGTGAATTGAGGAAAGCATTGACAATTGTGTTTCAAAGAGCTTTTTATTCACAGCAGGAATTTAAAGAACTTGTGAAGCAGTGCACTTGTGTAGGACAACCTTAAGGATCCTACAGGAAAGCATTTTAAGTATTGGCTGTACCTCAGTCTGGTTACTAACAGATCTTACTAATGTTGAGTCATGTTTGTGCATATTGCCTGTCCAGTTGTTGCAATACGACAAGGCCGATATACAAAATAGATATGCAATTAAATAGAGAGCGTTTTTTTTCCATCATAAACAATGAATTGCAGTTTCTAAGTTAGTTCTTAGATAACTGCAAATGGTTTTCTAACTCAGAGCTATTCATGTTTCTAAATACCGCTGTGGAAAAAATTAAGAGGCCACTCCTAATTTTTCTTAAATCTGCATCTCTGCATGTCTGGCAGCCATTCAATTCCAGTGTCTGTTAAATTCCAACACAGGCACATTTTACTCATTTTACTTAATGAGGTACTGATTAGGTGATTACCTGAACCAAATCTAATTTAACAAGGAAAAGTATTTTTTTAAAAGTACTATCCTCCTGCAATAGGACCGGCTGGATGGCAACATTGCAAGCAGTACCTCAAAGGTAATTTGAATAAAAAGCTATTATAATATAATTATTCAGCAAGACAGGAGTTGAAAAGGAAAGCTTTGAGTGAGGTAATGAAGGATTACAATCTGGATTTGCCTGCAAAGGGATACAGCAAAGCCAGAGCAGTGACCCATGAATCTTACAGGTTCTCCTGGAAGAACACCTGCTTCCTTCTGCTCTGACAATGTTCCCCAACACTCAGAATAGTTTTTTCCAGCAGGACAATGCTCCATGTCACACAGCCATGTCAATAAAGGTGTGGATGGAGGACCACCAGATCAAGACCTTGTCATGCCCAACCCAATCTCCAGACCTGAACACCAGTGAAAACCTCTGGAATTTGATCAAGAGAAAGATGGACGGTCACAAGCAATCAAAGCCGAGCTACATTAATTTTTGTGACAGGCATAAAGTCACCAAACAGCAATGTGACAGACTGGTGGAAAGCATGCCACGACGCATGAAAGCTGTGATAACAAAATCTGTTATTCCAAAAAATATCGATTTTTGAACTCTTCCTAAGTTAAAACAAAATGATTTTGTTGTTGAAAAATATGAATAAGTTATCTTTGCATTATTTGAGATTTGAAAACAATACATTTATTTTGACCAGTTGATATTTTCTACAAATAAATACTGTAAATGGTAATATTTTTTATTTGTGAGTATTGTTGTGAATAGTTTATAAAATAAAACAAAAATGCTAATTTTACTAAAACACATACCTATGAATAGTAAAACCAGACAAACTGAAAATATTGCAGTGGTCTCTCAATTTTTTTTCAGATTTGTAATCAAACTTCAAATAACTTACTCATTAAAACATTTTTAAGGCTCTGGACTTCGGTGCTTTAAATGCTCCGATTATATTGGGGGTTGTGAAACTGTTCAAATGTTTCTCTTTTCAGGCTCTGGACTTCATTGCTTTAAATGCTCTGATTACACCGGGCGGTGTGAATATGTTCAAACGTTTCTCTTTTCAGGTTCTGGACTTCGGTGCTTTAAATGCTCTGATTATACTGGGCGCTGTGAAAATGTTCAAGATTGTACCTATGAAGACTCATGTTTATCTCTGATTGAGAAAGGTGTGTTTTTAAATCCCACTGAATGGTGTCTTATATTACTAAAATGCAATGTAAATATATTTGTCACAGGCTTTTGGATGAGTAAATGTTGAACTAATTTGCCTGCAACTTTTATGCAAAAATATTCTATTCCTATTTTCGAACTATAGCATTAGATTGATATTAATCAACTTTATCTTATGTAGGTGGGAAGACGATTCGGCGGTGTATCAGATACACAGACTGCGACAATTCTCGTCTGTCCCAAATGTTCCCTTCAGTCGCTGGGTTTACGTACCGATGTTGCAGCAGTAACCTGTGTAACAGCAGTACCACAATTGCCACAAGAGCTCCAACTTTTGCTTTGATGGGGTCACTTTTGATCTTCTGGTGGTCTTCCCTTTGAGCACTGACTGCCAGAAATACCTATCGCAGTGCAGTTAGAGATGGAGATTGCATGCGGTCAGTGATCTGATTTGATGTTGTTACTGTTGATTGAGTTACATTTGTTTAAACTGCAAAGGAACTATGTTGTACTTAGCATCAGAATGCCGTTCACTAACCTACAGGAAAACACAAATCAGAAAGTGTGTCAAAAGACCCTTGACAATGTTGGATGCCATTAGTTTCAGATTCAGAAGCATCAGGCTATGACGACCTCATTCATAATGAATAACCCAAAACATTGTAGCATTACCCATGTGTAAAGAGAATGTAGTAAGACTGAGGGTTTTCTCCCACTTTAAATGTACATAACCACAGACAAATTTGACCATGATTGATTAATAAACTTTACTGGGAAGGCAGAACAGTCGTATAGACTGCACAGATGGGATATGCTACCATAGATGTCCACTCATCCACCTACTCACCCAAAATGTATCTTTCAAGTGTAATATATACTTTTTGTTAAGAAATATTTTCAATGTGGTGAGTTAACATTACAAACCATGTTAGGTATAAATTGTCATTCAGTTGGATGCTTGTAAGACTAACCTCAACCAATAAAATGGCAGTATATTAAGTTGACTCTTCACACATCTTTGTAACTATGTACTTGCAAGGTTGCTCAAAGTAGCCTGTAACCTCCCTAAATGGGCTGAAAATGCTTTCCAGCTATCTAACAAAAATACAAAACACATTTTATACTCTGTCAACAAACTTTGCAATTCAAAAGACATTTGAAAGTAAACCATGGTGCAAATGCGAATTATTTAACTATTTAAACGAAGTATTTCTTGCTTAAAAATTCCCAAAAGTATTTTGAAATGAAAGCTTGGTTTGTTCAGACAATGAAGTGTGAAAAAGTACCCAGAATTGTTGCGTACCATCTGGAAAAGCATTTCACATTCATATCAAATAGTTATCATAGACCCATAAATGTATACATATGTCTTTACAATATCCTTTGTGATTATGTGAGAGGCATTCGGTTCAAGAATGTATTCTGGGAACCCTCCAATGTAAATATCATTAACAACTTGAGTGTATAACTTGTGCTTCTTTACAATTTACCATATGATAAAACGGTAAAAAGGAATGGCAATAATATAAATGACAATACTGTTGACTGAGTCAACACAACCATCTACAGAAAAATCACAACCAATGTCATAATTTCACGTTAAACTACAATATCACGTAAATACATGTACCTTATTCTCAAGCATCATGTTTGGCTATTCTTTGTCACTGTAGTCTTCCAAACCGTCCTTCTCAATCTTTCGGCCGATCTCTTCCAGCTGAACTAGTTTCTTCTGCCCATTCTTCTCCTTTGCTTTCACATGCTCCTCCTTCTCTGTCTGTGCAGCATACCATGGCCGAGAGGCAGAGCTGCTATCACAAGTCCGACCCCCTCGCCGGAACCCTCCCCTGCCGGCCCTGACCAATCCCCAGCCCTGTAGTTGGCCCTCGGACACGTCCCCCTCCTGCACTCCTCGTATCTGGTCCAGCTCCTTGGCACTGAGCGAGGGCATCCGCACGGGGACCGTGTTCCCGAACTTAGAGTAGTCCACAGAGTAACGTCCGTCCTCTTCCGTCATTATAGAAACAAATCGCCGGCCCCATAAAATCTCATCAGGGATGTAAGAGGTACGTGCCTGCATGGTGATCCCGGTGGTCTCCACCACACCTGCCAGTAAACACAAAAATTACAAATCTAAAAACCACTAATAATTTGCATTCCATTAGTCTTGACGTTTCTGATACATAACAAACAACTCATTTGTGATCATATGTAACATAATAAAAATATATAATTTCAAGCACAAAACATGTGCGTGGAAAACATTACAGGACATGAAAATGATCCCTGTGGGACACCTGCAGTATTATATATATTAATGAACCTCAAGCCATCTCCTCCCATCCTACCCTCCAGAATAACGATGATCTCCATGTCCTCGTTGGCCAGGGATTGTGCGGAGACCTCGTAGAGCGGGCTGCCACGCTCTATAGTGTGACTAATGATGAGAGGGGATACCAGGAATATCCCGTTACTCCTGAGGGGATTCTCCACCTGGATGTCCAGCTGGCAGACAGGGATCACTTCCCCCTCAGTGGTGACAGTCCGGCGGATCACCTGCCAACACCAGAAACGGAGAGGTGCCGTGTTACGGAGCTCCTCACTCACTCAAACTCAAGTGCCCTCTCATCTGCTGAAACTATAATCAGCTACCGCCCCTAGCCTTAGCGTTTGCATTTGTTATTTATTCTATATTACACATTGCATCTAACAAAAGTAAAGCATTTTGTTATTTTCCTTGCAAAGAAACATTGTAACATGTGAATAACTTGTTATATTACTTTCACCTAATTTAATCACAAAACTCTTGCTTCCTTAAGAACTAATTGAAGATTACAAGTCAATATCAGATAATGAAACATTGCGCCCAATGGGGAAATCTTTTATTAAGACAATGTATTCATTTACTGGAGATAATGACATATCATACAAAAACTTTGGGATACAATATAAAATTCAAATAAAAACAGAATGCAATGATGTGCAAATCATTCATCCCTATAATTAACAGAAAACAGTACAAAGACAACGTGTCAAATGTTGAAACTGTGAAAGGTTATCGTTTTTGATAAAATACATGCCCATTTTGAATTTGATGCCAGAAACACATTTAAAAAATTTGGGATAGGGGCATGTTTACCGCTGTGTTGCATCACCTCTTCTTTTAACAATACCCTGGAAGCGTTTGGGAACTGAGGAGACTTATTGCTGTAGTTTTGAAAGTAAAAAGTTTTCCCATTCTTACTTGATACAGGATCTCAGCTGCTCAACAGATAGGGATCTCCTTGGTTGTATTTTTCATTTCATAATGCGCCAAATGTTTCCAATGGGTGACAGGTCATGACTAAAGGCCCCTGCAATTCAGTACCCAGACTCTTTCCTTATGTAGCAATGCTGTTGTAATACATGCAGAATGTGGCATTGTGTTGCTGCAAAAAACATTGTCTGGATGGCAGCATATCTTGCTTTAAAACCTGCATACATTGTTTAGCATTAATGATGCCTTCACAGATGTGCAAGTCACCCAGGCCACGTGCACTAATGCACCCCCATACCATCACGGATGCTAGCATTTGAACTGTGTGCTGATAAAAAGCCGGATGGCCCTTCTCCTCTTTATCCCAGAGGTTGCGGCGTCCAATACATTTATATTTTGATTAGTCAGAACACAGTATGGTTTCTTCTTTGTACGGCAGATTTTTAACTTGCATTTGTGGATGCAGCAACGTACTGTGTTCAGAGACAATGGTCTTTGGAATTGTTTCTGATCCAATGCATTGACTTCCACTACAGAATTGTCTGTTTTTAATGCAGTGTCGCCTGAGGACCCGAAGATCAAGGCCATCCAATATTCGTTTTTAGGCCTTGTTCCTTACATACAGAGATTTCTCCGGATTCTCTGAGTCTTTTAATGATATTATGTACTGTAGATTATTACGTTAAGAAACTGTAATTTAAACCGTATTAAATTGTTTTATTATTTGCTGGCACAGACTTTTAGCGCATAGATTTGGCCCAGTCCGCTCCCACAGCACCTGCCGTATTAACGCCTCCCCAACCTGCACCTCCCGGTCCCGGAGCGATGCACATCCCACTCCCCCAGGATTACAACGGGACGGCGGACCGCTGCCAGGGTTTCCTACTACAGGTGGACCTCGCACTCCAGGCGATTCATCCTGCGCCGACTACGCTCAGAGATAGGCGCAGGAGTTTGCACTGGAGTTCCGGGGTGGAACGACCGGGCCCTCTTCGACCCCTACCACTGTAGCCTTCGGGAGGACGTCCGAAGGGAGCTAGCATGTCGTGACGTGAACCTCTCATTTGAGCAGCTGGTTGAAACATCAATCCATCTCGATAATATGCTGGCTGCCCGAGGACGTCCTAGCGGGGGCCCAGGTGTTCCACCCCACCACCTCGACATCGCCGTCCCCATGGATCTGGGGTCAGCTGTACTCCCGGGCAGAGGGCGAGGAGGAGGAGAGCAGAGGGGATCAGCTAAGCGTTGGGTTCGACCACGGTGGAAAGTCCGGACAGTGCTCCAGCTGTGCCAATTCCTCCCGAATACAGGGACTTAGCCGCGGTCTTCTCCAAGGCTAAGGCCACTGTATTACCGCCTCATAGGCCGGGGGATTGCGCGATAAACCTCTTAGATGGAGCCGCACTCCCAAGGGGTCGCGGGTATCCACTGTCCCGCACCGAGACTGCGGCGATGTCTGCGTATGTTGAGGAAGCATTAGGACAGGGATACATTAGGCCCCCCAAGTCACAGGTCTCCTCAAGCTTTTTCTTTCTGAAAAAGAAGGACAGTGGTTTGGCCCGTGCATCGATTACAGGGCGCTGAACAAAATCACCATCCCGTTCCGCTACCCTCTTCCCTTGATCTCTGCGGAGGTCGAGAGAATGCACGGGGCCCGCTTTTTCCCAAAATTGGACCTCAGGAGTGCCTATAACCTGGTGCATATCCGGGAAGGGGATGAATGGAAAACAGCCTTCAGTACTACCTCTGGCCATTATGAATATTTGGTGATGCCGTATGGTTTAATGATCCTGAATGGTCTTTCAATCTTTCATCAACAACGTTTTCAGGGACATGTTGTGCAAAGGGGTAGTGGTGTATATTGACGACATCTTGATTTACACTGCTACCCACGCTGAGCATGTCTCATTGGTGCGTAGAGTGCTTACTAGATTGTTGGAACATGACCTGTACGTGAAGGCCGAGAAGTGTCTGTTTTTCCAATCGTCCGTGTCCTTCCTAGGATACCGTTTCTCTCGCATGGGTATGGCTATGGAGGAGAACCACATTGATTCCATGCGTAATTGGCCAACCCCAACCACGGTTAAAGGTGTGCAACGATTTTTTGGCTTTTCCAATTATTACAGGAGGTTTATCCGGGGCTTTAGCCAGGTCGTGCCTCCGATCCCTCCTGAGGGGTGGGGCGACTCAGTTACGGTGGACCACGGATGCGGACCGGGCGTTTGTGGAACTGAAACACCGTTTCACCACCGCTCCGCTCCTGGCTCATCCCGACTCGTCACTCCAGTTCGTCGTGGAGGTGGACGCGTCCGATTGTGGTCTTGGGGCCGTCCTCTCCCAACGAACGGGGAGTCGGAACACGCTCCGTCCCTGTGCTTTCTTCTCACAGAAACTCAGTGCAGCAGAGCGTAATTACGATGTCGGTGGTCGTGAGCTATTGGCGGTGGTTATAGTCCTGTCAGCGTGGTGAGAGGGGGCCGAGCACCCTTTCCTCATCTGGACTGACCATCGTAACCTGGAGTACATGCGAGCAGCGAGGAGGCTGACCCCTCGCCAGGCCAGGTGGGCTATGTTCTTCTCCCGGTTTGTGTTCACTTACAGGCCGGGAAGTAAGAACGTCAGGGCCGACGCGCTGTCTCGCCAGCATGACACGGAGGAGCGACCAGTGGATGATGCTCACTTACTGCCGGTGTCATATATCGTGGCACCAGTGGTGTGAGAATTGGACGCGGACATAGTTTGTGCGCAGCGTGACAAGCCCTCTCCGCCCACATGCCCTGAGGGCCGCACGTATGTACCGATGTCTGTCCGTGACCGGCTCATCTACTGTGCCCACATCCTGGTATCGGGCAGACCATGCGGGCCCTGGCCGTTAAGTACTAGTGGCCCGCCTTGGCTAAGGACGTGAGGGTGTACGTCTCTTCCTGCTCGGTGTGCGCCCAGAGTAAGGCACCCCGGCACCTGCCTATGGGTAAGTTGCACCTCTTACCCATTCCACAACGGCCATGGACCCACCTGTCTGTTGATTTCCTCACCGATCTCCCCCTTTCCCAGGGCCATACCACCATCCTGGTCGTTGTGGACCGGTTTTCTAAGACCTGTCGTCTCTTGCCTCTGCCCGGTCTCCCCACGGCCCTGCAGACCGCCGAGGCTCTGTTTACTCACGTCTTCCGGTACTATGGGGTGCCCAAGGATATAGTGTCTGACCTGGGCCCCCAGTTCACGTCCAGAGTATGGAAGGCTTTTATGCAACACCTGGGGGTCTCGGTCAGCCTGACCTCGGGCTACCACCCCCAGTCCAATGGGCAGGTGGAACGTGTTAATGAGGATTTGGGCAGGCTCCTTCGGTCCTACTGCCAGGACCGGCCTGGGGAGTGGGCAGAGTTCCTGCCATGGGTGGAGTATGCCCTGAACTCCCGTCACCACTCCTCCATGGGGTTGTCCCCATTTCAGTGCGTGGTGGGTTATCAGCCGGTCCTGGCACCCTGGACCCCGGGCCAGACCGGTACCCCTGCGGTGGACGATTGGTTCCGGCGGGCAGCGGGCACATGGGAGGCTGTGCAGGCTCGCCTCAGGCTCGCTGTCCGTCGTCAGAAGACCTATGCGGATTTTCACCGCGGGGAAGCCCCGGTGTATCGTCCGGGCGACAGTGACTGGCTCTCCACGAAGGACCCGCCCCTCCGCCTGCCCTGCCGGAAGCTGAGCCCGCGGTTTGTAGGGCCCTTCAAAGTCCTGAGGAGGGTCAACGAGGTAACATATCGGTTGCGTCTCCCTCCTGACTACCGTATTAACCCCTCGTGTCTCTCCTCAGGCCGATAGTGACTGGTCTCCTCCAGGGGTGTGAGGTGCGGGAGGCCTTCTGACACCATTGCCCATCTCATCAACTCATCGCACCTGTTCTCTCGTCCAGCGCACCTGATCATCATTCACAGTCATTCCCCTCAGTATATATGTTCCCTCTGCTCCTTTTGTCTTTGTGTGTTATTGTCTCGAAAAGAAGAGCATATGTCAGCTCAGAATAAATATAACAGAAGCCTAACGACTCCGCAGTCCACTTCACCTTTCACATATGAAAACGCTGACAATTATGAATTACAAAATGTCTTTGTTTCAAATGGTTAATGAATTTGAAAAAAAAAGCAAGAATGTGTTTGTATTGAAGGTCCTATCATATGAAAAAAATACAATAAACTGAACACAGGCTATAGTATGTTCGTTCGTTTAATATGCCCTAAACATTTATCAAATTAAAATTAAACAACACTTATTCAACAATTATTAAAAAATAAATCCATTCGAGTTTTTTTCATTTTGATCTCATTTTGATGAGGTACAATGAAAAATAACAGACATTATTGATAAGTTTGCAACAATCAGAGGATTTCTGCATGAATAGCCGCACATAGGCCTATAGCACGCTTGCTTGATTTCAACGCCAATGCAAGGCTCTGATCATTCATCTGGGAGTATCGCACATTCTTCCATTAACATCATGTATTCAGTCAAGGGTGATTTGCGCCTGGGTACCATTTATGTGTCGGGGGCTATTGGCGATTTAAGTCTGAAAACTGGGTAAAAAAACTAGTAAATAATCTCTAAAAAGTATTCCTTTTGTGAGTTTAGAATTCTGACAATAGAACAATGTAATACATGCCTATTCAGAAAAAGTTATGGAAAGAGGAAAATGGCAGTATAATTACAAACTCAAAAGCCAATTCACGGAAGTATTTGGCACTCCTAGTGTTAATCCCCAATCATGTTACTGACCTGTTGCCAATTGACTTCATTTGTTGTGTGATATTCCTCTAGGTATATATACAGAGGGGAGAACAAGTATTCGATACACTGCTGATTTTGTAGGTTTTCCGACTTACAAAGCATGTAGAGGTCTGTAATTTAAAAAAAATCCAGAAAATCACATTGTATGATTTTTAAATAATTAATTTGCATTTTATTGCATGACATAAGTTTTTGATCACCTACCCACCAGTAAGAATTCTGGCTCTCACAGACCTGTTAGTTTTTCTTTAAGAAGCCCTTCTGTTCTCCACTCATTACCTGTATTAACTGCAACTGTTTGAACTCGTTACCTGTATAAAAGACACCTGTCCACACACTCAATCAAACAGAATCCAACCTCTCCACAATGGCCAAGACCAGAGAGTTGTGTAAGGACATCAGGGATAAAATTATAGACATGCACAAGGCTGGGATTGGCTACAGGACAATAGGCAAGCAGCTTGGTGAGAAGGCAACAACTGTTGGCGCAATTATTAGAAAATGGAAGAAGTTCAAGATGACGGTCAATATCCCTCGGTCTGGGGCTCCATGCAAGATCTCACCTTGTGGGATATCAATGATCATGAGGAAGGTGAGGGATCAGCCCAGCACTACACGGCAGGACCTGGTCAATGACCTGAAGAGAGCTGGGACCACAGTCTAAAAGAAAACCATTAGTAACACACTACGCCGTCATGGATTAAAATCCTGCAGCGCACGCAAGGTCCCCCTGCTCAAGCCAGCGCATGTCCAGGCCCGTCTGAAGTTTGCCAATGACTATCTGGATGAATGGGAGAAAGTCATGTGGTCTGATGAGACAAAAATAGAGCTTTTTGGACTAAACGCCTTTCGCCGTGTTTGGAGGAAGAAGAAGGATGAGTACAACCCCAAGAACACTATCCCATCCGTGAAGCATGGAGGTGGAAACATCATTCATTGGGGATGCTTTTCTGCAAAGTGGAGAGGACGACTGCACCGTTTTGAGGGGAGGATGGATGGGGCCATGTATCGCAAGCTCTCTTGGCCAACAACCTCCTTCCCTCAGTAAGAGCATTGAAGATGGGTCGTGGCTGGGTCTTCCAGCATGACAACAACCAGAAACACACAGCCAGGGCAACTAAGGAGTGGCTCTGTAAGAAGCATCTCAAGGTCCTGGAGTGGCCTAGCCAGTCTCCAGACCTGAACCCAATAGAAAATCTTTGGAGGGAGCTGAAAGTCTGTACTGCCCAGCGACAGCCCCGAAACCTGAAGGATCTGGAGAAGGTCTGTATGGAGGAGTGGGCCAAAATCCCTGCTGCAGTGTGTGCAAACCTGGTCAAGAACTACAGGAAACGTATGATATCTGTAATTGCAAACAAAGGTTTCTGTACAAAATATTAAGTTCTGCTTTTCTGATGTATCAAATACTTATATCATGAAATAAATTAAATAATAAATTATTTAAAAATCATACAATGTGATTTTCTGGATTTTTGTTTTAGATTCCGTCTCTCACATCTGAAGTGTACTTATGATGAAAATTACAGACCTCTACATGCTTTTTAAGGAAAACCTGCAAAATCAGCAGTGTATCAAATACTTGTTCTCCCCACTGTATTTTGCATTAGACAATGTCTTGTTGCCTCTATCCCAACAATTTTAAACATGTTGCTGGCATCAAGTGCGCATATATTTTACAAGAAACAATAACCTCTATTGAATATTGGGTTTAAATTATTTGCACAACATTGCATTCTGTTTTAAAAACCAGTGCATTATGGTAAAAACATACATTGTTGTATTTTAAACTATGGACAGTGTTTGACTTGTAAATAAATAAATGCAAGTTGTCAAAGCCCTTAATTTAGTTTAATATACATACAATGTTAGTACATAATTTACCACAATAACTGGCTGCATCTAAATGTAGCCCATAGAATCGTGCCATCTGATATTGTTTTCTTGATTAAAGCACCAAGGACAATATCTGCTATGTTAGGCTACTGTATAAAACATACATCAGCCCCTCTTATCTGGACAACTACATGGTGTGCAGGCATTTAACCCATTGAATCACACCTATGCTGGTCAAGGTATTGTCCTTTGATGTTTAGGATGAAATGTGGTTAGAATTGAGTTCAGGTGGCTGCCTGTAAACATTATATTTCTTGAAAGATGTTAGCCACAACCAATTTTTTTTAATAAATTATCTCTATTAAATGTTTCCCAAATTCATCCAAATGCATGAGGTTGGATACTTGACTAGGCAATGGCATAAGGTAGTCATTGTGGCTAGAGATGTTATATACAAACATTAAATCTAATTTCACTATGATAATATGCTTTGGTAGAAACATGAGTGCTTAGATTAGCAAAAACATTAAATAATGACAACTTACCATGCTACAAGCAAAGCGTTAGCAGATGGATTCATGCAACAAAGCTAGGGGAGCCATGGCTAGCATTCTTGTTTGATGGGTAGTGAGACTGGGGTTCGGGATGCAAGGATTTATATTCCCATTTCCACACATCCATAGCACAAACGGATGTGTTGCCGACTAACGCGGTTTTAGGCTGTTGTTATCAAACTAGTGCCGAGTAAACACGACTCACGAGAGGAATGCAAACTCTCCAATGATATATTGAAAAAATGCATGTGAAGCGCTCAGATCAAGTCAACGGACAATAAAGTTACTGATAGACAATAAATGCGTGCCATGGAATATTGCATCATGTAAATGCCTCGCTATACAGAAACCTGAATCTCCAGCCTAAGCATTACCTGAAGTTGAATCGTGGCCGATATGATCATGCTCTTCCGAAGGTCACCCAAGCGGAACATGAATGTGGGACGGCCTTGACGTGGTGCGATCACTGCATTCCGGGAGAAGATAAGAGTCTCTGCTCGCCTGTTGGCCTGAGCTGTCTTCATGAAGACACAACCAAGCATCACAGCGTTGACAATCAGGCCAAGAATATTCTGGACGATAAGCACCATGATGGCCAGTGGACACTCCTCAGTAACCATTCGCCCACCAAAACCTATAGTCACCTGCAGGACAAAGGGAGAGGTAAACCAGTGTGAAGGCTTGAACTGTGTGAACTGCCTTCATAAACTAATTGCTTCCATTTTTATTATTTTAATCTTTAAACACTAACCTTGCAAATAGCAACTTCACTGAGTAAAGTATACTTAATACTGCTAGGCTGTGTGGTTGTCCCATCTAGCTATCTTAAAATAAATGCTATATGTACACTCTGAATAAGATTGTCATCTAAATGACTGAAGTGTAAATGTACTACGCTTTACTATAGCTTTTGTGCATTGCATCTTTATGCTTGCAATAAGTGTAGATTATACAAAAAATATATATAATTTTAAAAACTGTCAGTGGAACCTCACCTGCACTTCAATGGAGAAGAGGAAAGCAGAGGTGAAGGAGTTAATAGCAGTGACACAGGGAACGGGCCCAGGCTCGCCATTTGGGTCGCGGGGTTCCAAGTCACCGTGGGCAAACGCCATCAGCCACCACATCATGGCAAAGAGCATCCATGAACACAGGAATGCTGAGGTGAAGATGAGGAGGGAGTAATGCCATTTCAGGTCCACCATAGTTGTGAAGACATCCTGAAGAAATCTGCCCTATAGTAGAGGTTTAAAGAAATATCCATATTACCATTTCATGTATGTAAATGAATTTTAAGTATTTGCCTGCATTCTAAAGTGTTTTGGTCCTCCAGGGCTGAAGTTGCCTACTCGTGGTTCATTAGTGATTTCAAGGGCCCATATACGCAGTACAAAACACTATGAAAGTGTATGCCCTCTGTTAAATTACCTATATGTGTATATATTTCAAAATGTTCCTGACCTGCTCACGAATGTTCTTGTGGGCCACATTACAAGATCCATTCTTGGTTATAAACCTGGCACGTTGTATCTTGGTTTTGAACTGATTGGGCTGGTTGGCATCCTCTGCCAACCGGGTTAGAAAAAACCCATCCGGTAGTAGTGGGCCTTTCCTGGCCAGCATATTGCTGGTGAGACAAACTTTAGGATTTCACTGGAAAGAGCAAAAAAACACATATCCATTGATCATTTGATCATACATATACTCTCTTTCTGGCATGTGTCCTACAGAAAACATGAAAGTATATTAGTAGTATTACTGCTGTGCTGTATATATATACACACACACACACACACACACACACACACACACACACACACATATCCATATAATATATAGCACAGTAAGACAACAAATATACTGTATGTATATGAGATATGTATCTATATATGGTATGAGACAGTATACCATGGATATGACATATCACTTTTTCCTGCTTTAATCATGTTGGTAATAGGTTTATAATAGCAATAAGGGATCTCGGAGTTTGTGGTATATTGCCAATACACCATAGCTAAGCACAATATCCAGGCACTCCATAACGCATCGTGCATAACATCTCTAAGGCATATACAATAAGTGTATTTATCATATACCACAACCATTCATGCTTAATGCTTAATAATTCCATTGTGCCCTTAATGCAGTACTATGATGCCAATTGAATCATTGTCAAACGTTTACAATTCTAATAATCTATTGACAATATCAAAGTTACAGTCAATTATAAGGTAAGAATTGGAAAGAAGCAAATAAATTAATCGACAGATTCGCCATAATATCTTAATGAAGCAGCACGTCCACTACTATGCTAACACTAGCAAGCTAACTCACTAGCCTAACCACTATAAGCATTGTGACAAGTGCACCAATCAATCTGTTTTTTAAACTAGATGCATAGTAAGCTAAGATAAAATTATTACATTTCACATAATTCAATACCTTTTTCGTCAAGCAAAATTGTATAGCATCAACACATCATCTAGTCGAGCGCACGGTGTGCTGGTACCAGCACAGCAGGTGCAAGCGCCTGAGTTTATGGCATCTGGCTCGCGCGGATGTAAACACAGCTGTGATTATGGTGATGCAAATGTAGTATTTGTACCTTCAGAGATTAAGTTTCACACTTAAAGTTTCAATTAGGATTAAAAAGACTAATTTCTTACCTAGAGTGATAATGAATAGTCTAGAAAATAAATTGAGAGAAATAATAATGATTTTGAGCTCCGTTGTCCCCGGCGCTTACAGTGGCGCTGTTGCAGGGACGGCCTCCGAGAACCCTCAGAAGTCAGGGGTCTACTCAAAAACGCAGGTTAATGCTGACCTGGTGAATAAAACTTTTCAAATGTTTGCACCGTTCTCAGATGTAAAACAAGCACCGGGGGTTAATCGATTATGTCCGTATATAAGCCTACTCACATACGCCAGAATCACCCAGGGATGTATTCTCTACAGTATTCACTCTATACTGTATGTATTCACTCACACCAACCGCCCATTAACTCCTTCAGTGTTTTTATTATCTAAACTGCGTGCACAATTATTAGGCAAGCGAGTATTCTGATCGTAACATTATTTATATTCACAGATTCCAGTTCCAAATCATATAAACTTGAATGCTCATTGGATTGAATCATTTTCAGGTCAAATGTATTGATGTAATCAAGGAGGGTCTGACAACAGTGAATAACACCTAACATCAAGGTGTGCATAATTATTAGGCAGCTTCATGAACTCAAATAAAACTGGCCAAATTAGAGGTTTAACTGAAAATGAAAGGTAAAAAAATTGTAAAATGCTCTTCAGACTGATTCAACACTCTTGACATAGCTAAACATTTGAGGTGTGACTACCGGACAACCAAAGGTTTTGTTGCGTATAGTCAGCTGGTGTGCAAAAAAACGCATGGAGAAGAAAAGACGCAAATAAACTGCAAAAGATTTTAGAAGAGTTTAACGTGAAGCTACCAGGAATCCAGTGCCATATACCAGAACTGCAACCTACCTGGAGTGTCCAGAAATACAAGGTGTCAAATGTTTAGAGACATGGCCACGGTCAAGAAGGCTGAAACACGACCACCTCTGAATATGTTTTGAAATGTACTGTATAAATTTGGCAAAGAAATACCTGAAGATAGATTTTTCCAAGGTTATATGGACAGAGGAAATGAGAGTGTCTTTTGATGGACCAGATGAAAGGGCCCGTGGCTGGATCACTAATGGACACACAGCACCACTTCCGTCAGGCACCAGCCAGATGGAGGAGGGGTACTGGTATTGGCTGCTATCAGTAAGGATGAGGTAGTTGGACCTTTTCGGGTTGAAGATGGATTGAAACTCAACTCCCAAGCTTACTGCCAGTTTCTGGAAGATACTTTCTTCAAACAGAGGTACAGGAAGAAGTCCTCAGCATTCATGAAGGCCATGGTGTTCATGCAGGACAATGCTCCATCACATGCATCCAAGTACTCCACTGCTTGACTATAGACAGCAAGGGCCACAAAGATGCCTGAATAATGACCTGGCCCCCTTATATTCCTGACTTAAATCCTTTTGAGAATTTGTGGGCCCTTCTCAAATGTGAGATTTACAGTCAGGGAAGACAATACACCTCTTTGAACAGCCTTAAAGAGGCTGTGGTTGCAGTTATAGCGAAAGTTGTTTGTAAACAGATCAAGAAACTGACAGACTCCATGGACGGAGGGCTCATGACAGTTATTGAAAAGAAGGGAGGTTATACTGTATATTGGTCACTTAATATTTTTGAAAGGACAAATGTTTTAATTAATTGTAATTTTGTGTTACTTATTTGTTACACTTACTTAAAAATGTTTGAATAAACACGTGACTTGTGAGAAATTACTGTTTTAATTAGTTGCCTAATAATTCTGCACACCAATTGCAGCCTAATAATTCTGCACTCTTATGTATTCCTCTGAGAAAGATCAAAACTCACTTTTCCTTTGTGGAACATTCAGGTTTGAGATTCAATTATGGTTTATAATAACTGGGAGCATTGTGTTTGTTCAACAATAACATAAATCTTGAGGAATACGATTTGACTAATAATTGTGCACACAGTGTAATTTTCACAGGATTAACCTCCTCTGTAGGCATATATTGCTTAAACAATATAAAGCATTAAATTATCTAGTAGGATAGTGTATTGATCACTTATGCAGTTTTAATGCATTGTTTTAACGTGTTTGCCCCAAGTCTACATACGGCAGTCATCTTAAAACACTGACTAATAGCTGTCAGCCTACAAAATATCCACAAGATGGTGGCAAAGACCTTGCAGGTGATTTCAATACTCTAAAAGTGCTTCACCTTTAGAACTAAAAACAATTTAGTGTAAACCAGCTTTAAAGTGTATTCAGTTTTCAATTAGTAATGTTAAATTTCAACTAATTGTACACAGCCCTTGAATTTTGCAACTGTTTAGGTTTCATAGTAGTACAAAGTCAAATTATCGGATAATAGGATCTTGAATGACTTCAAACTAACGGGTCTAATGATCGCGATAGCCACATCTTATATATATATATATATATATATATATATATATATATATATATATATATATATATATATATATATATATATATATATATATATATATATATATACATATGCTGTCTTTTTCGGTGGCATGCAATAGGTGCTGCCTATAGCCTACCAAAGAAAAACTCAACAATTAATATACTTTCGATGTTGTATGGGAAATTGGCTTAGAACATCACTCTGCTTGCTGTTTCCTCCTGATTTGGCATTCAAATGTACGTGACTGTGCTTAGGATGTATCTAACTCATTAGGCACACCGAAAGGCTTGTTTTTCTTTTCGTTTTTATCCCACCTAAAATCTGTGGAATTCATATCTGTTCATCATCAACTCTCTCCAGGCCACACCACATAATGTGTCAATCAAAGGGAGAGTTATACATCAACTTTTTCTTAACCTCTTCTGTAAAGACAGAATGGTCCCTTCTAGTAATAAAAATAATAATAATTCATTTATTGGGTGCATTGCTTTCGCTAAATGCGATCTATTAACAAAATATTACTGTAGCCTGTTGTGAAAATGGCAGTAGACCTACTATAAATATAAGTATATAACGGTCCTGGTCATATAATTAGAATATCATTTCAGTAACTCAATTCAAAAAGTGATAATTGTATAATGTATATAGTCATTCTACACAGACTGATATATTTCAAGTGTTCATTCCATTTAATGTTGATGATTATAACTGACAACTAATAAAAAAAACAAAATCAGTATCTGAGAAAATTTGAATACTGTGAAAAGGTTCAATATTGAAGACACCTGGTGCCACACTCTAATCTGCTAATTTACTCAAAACACCTGCAAAGGCCTTTAAATGGTCTCTCAGTCTAGTTCTGTAGGCTACACAATCATGGGGAAGACTGCTGACTTGACAGCTGTCCAAAAGACGACCATTGACACCTTGCACAAGGAGGGCAAGACACAAAAGGTCATTGATAGGCCGGCTGTTCACCGAGCTCTGTGTCCAAGCACATTAATAGAGGCGAAGGGAAGGAAAAGATCCTTATCCCCAAGCAATAGGGATAAGCACACCCTGGAGAGGATTGTGAAACAAAACCCATTCAAAAATGTGGGGGAGATTCACAAAGAGTGGACTGCAGCTGGAGTCAGTGCTTCAAGAACCACCATTGACGTATGCAACACATTGGTTTCAGCTGTCGCATTCCTGGTGTCAAGCCACTCTTGAACAAGACACAGCGTCAGAAGCGTCTTGTCTGGGCTGAAGACAAAAAGGACTGGACTGCTGCTGAGTGGTCCAAAGTTATATTCTCTGATGAAAGTACATTTGGAAATCAAGGTCCCAGAGTCTGGAGG
The DNA here is from genome assembly GCA_016801105.1 of Esox niger. NCBI lineage: Eukaryota > Metazoa > Chordata > Actinopteri > Esociformes > Esocidae > Esox > Esox niger. The sequence continues at coordinate 6,164 of JACXGJ010007063.1, read as the reverse complement.
AAGAGAGGAGAGGCACATAATCCACATTGCTTGAAGTCCAGTGTAAAGTTTCCACAGCCAGTGATGGTTTGGGGTGCCATGTCATCTGCTGGTGTTGGTCCATTGTGTTTTCTGAGGTCCAAGGTCAAAGCAGCCGTCTACCAGGAAGTTTTAGAGCACTTCATGCTTTTCCTGCTGCTGACCAACTTTATGGATATTCAGGTTTCATTTTCCAACAGGACTTGGCACCTACACACAGTGCCAAAGCTACCAGTACCTCGTTTAAGGACCATGGTATCCCTGTTCTTAATTGGCCAGCAAACTCGCCTGACCTTAACCCTATAGAAAATCTATGGGGTATTGTGAAGAGGACAACGCGAAACACCAGACCCAACAATGCAGAAGAGCTGAAGGCCACTATTAGAGCAACCTGGGCTCTCATAACACCTGAGCAGTGCCACAGACTGATTGACTCCATGCCACGCTGCATTGCTGCAGTAATTCAGGCAAAAGGGGCCCCAACTAAGTATTGTGTGCTGTACATGCTCGTACCTTTCAGTTGGCCAACATTTCTAAAAATATTTTTTTGTATTGGTCTTAAGTAATATTAAAATTTTCTGAGATACAGATTTTGGGGGTTTTCATTACTTGTCAGTTATAATCATCCAAATTAAAATGAATGAACACTTGAAATATATTAGTCTGTGTGGAATGACTGTAGAGATTATGCAAGTTTCACTTTTTGAATGGAATTACCGAAATAAATCAACTTTTTGATGATATTCTAATTTATATGACCAGCACCTGTAAATATATGTAAAAATTAACCGGGCCCCAACACCCCAATTATGCTATATGTATGATGCAGAGGTGACGACTAGAACCGTATAAATTATGAAGTAAAGACAGGCGCATTCTCTATTGTACCGTAGGTATGTTCGACCGTGCTGGGCGAGTCTCTTGCAGTTTTAACGGTACTGTATACTATGTTTAATGGATAAATAAATAACGTTATAACAGTACGGTTGCAGATGCACATGAAGTCACAAACACGGATTTCAATATTTTTTGCTTGCAGTCCCTTTTACTGGGGTAGAAGATACGCCCATCCTTACTGCTCCGCCCTTGTGTTCAGACGTGGCGCCGGGTCTGAACACTGAGTTCCTGGACACTGTCCGTTATATATCTACACAGAAAGCCACAAATACAACGCAACTTCTCTGGTTCGTAACGTTTTTTCTGGCCAAATCTAGTTGTTATAAACTATCCAAATACATATCAACTATATTTTTTGATTGGGGCCGTCTTGAAAGTTATCAGGAAAGATGGCTAAATTAGCTATTGTACTGTAGAGTATTGGACTGGACTGTACTGTAGCTAAAACGCTTGCTACTTTCTAGTTAGCTAGATTGCGTTACACTTACAGTAGCTACCTGGCTAAGCTAGCTAAGGTAAGTTTGACTGGTTGCCAGTATTCACATAAATAACGACCGTGTTATCCTTAAAAAAGGTAGTAAACTAGTTAGCTACCATGCACCGACTCCAATAGAATTGGGTGCGTAATAGAGTTGTCTAGTAAATCGCTAGCGATCAAGCTAACATTTGAAACAAATCTTCATGATAACCAACTACTGCATGTTCAGTAGCTTCCTAGCTACAGTACTACTGTTACCAGTCGTCGTAGCAAACTAACTTCTTCCACCATACTAGCCATGATTTACTAGCTAGCTAGTTAAAGTTAATTGGCTGTGTGTGTCGATGTTGTTAATGCAATGATAAACATCACCCTGTTCAACTAGCTTGCTATGCTACACACTGCTGTTCTCATTTCTCTTCGAGGACCGGCGACATGCGTTTCAATATGTTGTAGAACTAGCTCATTTGATTGAGACAGTAATATTGGGAGTAATAAATGGTTGACAAGTTGAATTATTTAAGTGTGCAAACGCTGGAGATGTTTTAGAAGCCCTCCTACTTTAGGAGATGTTTTAGAAGCCCTCCTACTTTATTCACTTCCCAGCTAGCTACTACCAGGATTCAGACTGATGCTATTTTACCAGTTATGTTTGCTTAAGAATACATAATTATTTACTGCAACTCCTGGGATCATTTGGAGTTAACTGTCTTGCTCTGGGACAGACCAACCAGGGTTTTCACCTTCTCAACTCTGGGATTAGAAGCACATTTTCAATTACTAGGCCAAGGCTCTTGACCACTAAGCTTCTTTTCCACACGTTGAGCTGTAGCTATGTTACTTCTTCCTTCAGCAGCCTAGTTATTTTTCCAGTCAGCCAGTCCTGCGTATCTATTGCAAATCGTCTGTGTGTGACATTTTTAGAAAGCTTTATTTTTGCACGCATTCAATTTGCACCACAGGGTATTAAGTGACCATCAGGAAGACATACAGTATATGTAAATTTAGCAGGTATGAGCATGTATATGTGTGTTCGCATTCTTGTTTCAGAAGCCTGTAAAAACATGTGGCGAAAGGCAGCAGGTGCTGCGCTGTTGGCCTTGGCAGTTGGATACTTCTACCACACCAACCCTGATTTTCCAGAACAAGTGCTCCAGTATATATCTCTGCCCCATCCACCCATTCAGAGTGAACCATCCTTGGAGCAGGTTATCTCCACTGCCTGGGAGGCCATAATAACAGCCCCGGTTCGTCAATGGGGCAGAGTGGCAGTAGGGTGAGTTTTAGAGAGGTGGTGATGATGATGATAATACAGTGATTTGTTTTCATAATTCGTACAACCAAAACACATGGTACTGTGTGTTCTGATGTTTTGTCTCCCTCCATTTAGGGTGAATGCGTGTGTAGATGTTGTAGTGTCCGGAATAGGACTTCTGCAGGCTTTAGCTCAGGACCCTGGTATGGGCCGTGACCATGAGGTGTTACACTCCAAGGAGGACCTGAAAGAGGCTTTCATCCACTACATGGGAAGGGGTTCCGCTGCAGAGCGTTTCTTCACCGACAAGGAAGTCTTCCAAAGGATTGCACGGGCCGCTGCAGAGTACCCTGGTGCTCAGGTAATTTAAGACTAGGGCTGCACATATGGATTATTTTATTAACTGATTTTTTAAATTCATAAAATGCTTGATTATTGACGATATAAATGCAGAAATATATTTTCACTACTGGTCAAATGTTTCACTACTTTTTTACAACTTGAAATTCTGATATTAAAGCATAGAACAAATAAACAATTCTAGACAAAAATAAATCATGAAATTGTTTTGTTTAACAAAATGTATTCTGCATTTTTGTCTCAAAGTAGCCATCTTTTGCGGACATAAAAGCTAAACACACATGTTGCATTCTTTCCTACAATCCATATCAAATATTGTTCAGGAATTTCTTCCCAACACTTGCCAGAGTTCCTAGAAAGTCTGGAGACTGTGCTGGCCATTCCATTATTTAAAGCCTACGGTCTTGTTCTATTCTACTATGGTAGTTCTGACATAGTCAGGAGGAATGTCCTTGTCTTGCTGAAGCCCTGAACAACTACAGTGAGGGGGGAAAGTATTTAAACCCCTGATGATTTTGTATGTTTGCCCACTGACAAAGAAATTATCAGTCTATAATTTTAATTGTGGGTTTATTTGAACAGTGAGATACAGAATAACAACAAAGTTGTGAAAGTTGCCGACTCTGGATCCAGCAAAAGAGCCCAAGGCCATCGCTCTTCCTCCATGTTTGACAGTTGGTGTCACATTGAGGGACCATTCTTTTGCCTCACTGGCGGAGCATAGCTTTCTCTCCCATGGGTGTGAAACTTAGCCTCACACCCCAAACCCTCCACCACTTAAATCTTACTGTTGCTACCTGCTTTCCAAACTGAAAGATCGAAGCCGATCATTTTAAAGTCTCCCAAAATATACCTATGTTTCATCTACCATGACAAACAGATGCTTGTTATTAAGCTAGAACAAAATGTACCAGCAGTAACAAAACTTCACTGATTGCTGCTGGATCATAACACTACCCCCCTTCACTTGAAGCTGTAATGCTGGTCTCGTCATTGTAACGTCAGATCTAACCATCTTCTGATGCTCAACAACTTTACTAAAGACCTTTCTCTAGGGCACATGTTATCTAAACTTTTTTATAACGTATTGCTTTTCCCCCTCTGAGTAGCAGACATCTATGTTCCATTTTTATGTTTTGTTACTTAAGGTAGCAATCTTCCACAATTCAAATCCATAGCAAGTGAACTAACAAGATCCAACTTTACATCTGGAGTTGCCATATTTCACTGACAATATACTGGCCAATCAACCTGCAGACTCCACATAACAGCACAAACACTATTTCTTCTACACAAACCTGGAAACCTATGCATCTGGCAACACTGGTTACAGCCACATGGTCACATATTGGTCAGTCATACAAATGCATTATGGAATAATAAATCAAGTATAGATGTTTATTACTTCAATATCAACTAGATAGTATCTAGCAAAGAAATCATAATATAACTTTATTCTGCTTGTAATACATTTTTCAACCTTAAGATAAACTTCTTGTGGGCCCCTCTGATTGGCTGCCATGGGTGCCTCTCTTATTTTGATATCTTAGACATGGCTTTCTCACTACCCCTCAACCAGTCAAACCTGAAACTCGACATCTTCTCTTCGCAGTTGAAACAGAGACTTGCTTGCTTCAACCAGTGTTATGGTGTTTGAAGCTGTTGTCGTGTGAGCTGCCAATAATTCAAGCTGTTGACTTTCAGAAACTTGTCTTCTGATTGTGTTGTGGCTTTCGGTCTGCCAGACCTCTTCCTGTCAGGGTTTCCTCCTTTTTCCAAGTGTGTTTTGATGGTGTAGAGAACTGTAATCACTGACACGTTGTCTGTCTTTGCAATCTCTCTAAAGGAAAGATCTACACTTTTAAGGGATATAATGATCTGTCTGACTTACTTTGTTAATTGCCTTTTACCTGCCATTATGATAGTAATATACTGTTTCCTGCAGTACAATGCTGTCCAAATAATGCTAAAGAGGGTGTCGTAACACAGTCTGTTACAACGCAGATTTTTTACAGATAGGGTTTGTAAGTAATCAACAAAAGTTGGGACTGTAGGAATTGTTAGCATCATCTTTCAAGGTTTTATTAACTTGCTTAGCTGTAAGTTGTTATTCCACTACTTGTTCCCTGAAAAAGGTGTTTTTTATGACAATGTATGTTTTTTTTTTTTTTATTGTAAAAAAAAAAATTACCTGGTGGTTTACCGCTTACATATTTAAAATAAAAAGCTGGATAAATAGTTTTCTAAAACATATTACCGGTAGTGTATATCTGCATCTCTCGTTCTATACGTACAACGCTTCCACCGCCATTTTAGTTTCACTTAAAACTATTATAACAATGATCCTGAAATATCATTAAGCCTTCCTCTACACGAAAGATATTTGCAGAACGGAACGAGAATGAGGTTAACATAATAAATATTAATGTTTTACATTTGATTTAAAACCATCATATGTATTGCTGGCTGTCTGGCCAGCTAGTTAGACCAACATTTACACCTGATTTCCAATCAAAATCATAAAAAATTCTTATGGTAGATAGCTACCTACTGGTAAATGGTGATCCTTACTTGCTGCTGGGACCTGCTGTGGTAACTCAAGTTGGAACCGCATCGGGCTTTTGTGCATCACGTTCTGAAAGCCCTAATCTGCCAACATGTCTCTACAAATGATAGACTAAATCATACATTTACAAGTGATTGGTTAAGGCAAATCACCTTTTCACCTTCACATAGCAGTTCACTGTGGCATGTTTGGATTTGAAAGGTTTAACACAAATATTGTTTCTAAATCAAATATAGTGTATTTTCAATGTATTCAGACCCCTTACCAATTTTCGCATGTTACAGAATTACCATTTAGTTTTATTTGATAATATATTTTGAAGTACAAAATCAGTTTTTGTAAAGTGACATTGGTTGGTAATGATTTGTAAGTATAAAACTAAAAAACGTGTGTGTGTGTGTGTGTGTGTGTGTGTGTGTGTGTGTGTGTGTGTGTGTGTGTGTGTGTGTTCACCGTACTACAAACTGAAATCTTTGAGGGGGATTTTTTTAAATAAAAAATAACCTGGTTGCATAAGTGTGCACACCCTTAAACTAATACTTTGTTGATAAACATTTAGATTTTATTACAGCACTCAGTCTTTTTTGGTA
>JACXGJ010007062.1:0-32162 GCA_016801105.1 Esox niger | reverse complement strand
AGTTCCATTCCATATGTACAATATTAGCTGTAGCGAATGTGGATTTACCTTGTAAGAAACTTCTGCACCACTGCCTCTACTGCAGTCTGTGGCCCTTCGCTGAGGCGACCATGTTCAACTGGCAAAGGGGCTGAGCAGGATGTTCAGGTCACTTCAAATGTTGCAACACCAGGAAAAGTTTCTTCTGAGGGCCTGCAAAGTTCAGAATACCACAATGCACAGTTCTAGACAATGACATAGTTAAAAGTCAGTCTGCGTGACAGCCTTTCGCATTGAAATGTGGGCTTTTTCTACGAAATATTAGGAAGTGGGAGTGTTTCGAAAGGTTCCTCTTTATTTTCGGCTTGCTCAACTTCCTTGACTGTATTGATATTGTAACTTTTTTCTTTTATCCGAAACACTGTCATGACTGACTGATCTCCGTGACTTTGATTCATAACACGTACAAATCCTAAGTGTGAAATGTTAAATAAATGGCACCATCTCTCTCCAGCATACACACCACAGCATGAGGCCTCATTGGTTTTCCCTGATTCATTGGATTTCTGTATATCTTCCAACATCACGGGAGATATGCGCTATATATATTTGATATACCATTTCTACAGGTTGATGTGCAAAGTTTTTTAAAAGACAGATCAGATGAAACATGGTCTGATTATTGAGAATACCCTGTAAGTAAATTAAAACATTGAAATGTATGCTCAACAACTGATATGTTATTTGAATATTTTGCTGTGGAATTGTATAGTTAGATAATTATAAAAGGTAAATTATACCTCCTTAATAGTCCCAATAGAGAATGATAGTAGTCAAAATATAGGTTCAGCTGTAGTGTGCCTGTATGCTCTAATGCCAGTGTGTGTGGGTATCTATGTGGGTGTGTGTGTGTATGCATGTAACCAGTCAAGCATGACAATCAGGTCACACTGAATGCAAAGCTCAGGAAGTTACAGCTGTGACTTTTAGCTTCGAGGCAATAGCCAATGAATACCCTAAAATAATACTACAAAAAACACTTCAACAACAACTAAACACAACCACTTATTTGTGTAACATATGGGTGACATTCATATTGCCTAGTTTTTACAGTAAAAAAATCAGTCATTCATAACGGTTGGCTATAGCTCATGATTCTAACAGGATGCTAACACGGTGATGAGAGTTCCTTTTATGAAAATAAATTAAGAAACAGCTGCCCAAAAGAAACATTTGAATATATGACAACACCTAAGTTAAGGCTTACATTATGGTTTACATATTCCTGGCATGGATGAGATCCACACAACCCCTTAGAAGTAAATAAAGCAATGAATATAGTCATTCTGATCACCTTCAACTTATAGGGGACATTTTAATATCTAATGGTCGATAAAAGGTTGGCCATCGAATATATGACCTAATTTCCGAATCTTCATTAAAAATGCTAACTGAATCTCCAATGGTATTCTAACCGTTAACCCTCCCAACCAAATGTATGAATAGTCGGTTGGACCGACATAAACAACTCACCTGTGAAGGTAGAAAGACCAGGAGAAACGCACGTTGCCCAGGCATTGGCTTAGTTGACTTGGCAGGAGCCAAAGGATGTTTCTGGCCACGTCTACGAAAAAAAGGAACACAAGTAGAGCCATGTTTGTGGAGTCCCTCAAAGGATTGTACTCAGCAGTGTGACTACATTACAGTGGCCTGAGGTGCTAAATATAAGACAATGAAATGGAGGATACAAACAAAAGTTTCTCGGCTTCAGGCGATTTATAAAGAAAAAATGCTTATGTTAACGAGTCTTCTTCAGGTTTGTGAAAATAGAGAGATACGTTTATTTACTCCAGGTATCTTAAGTAAAAGCATCTGTGTGTAGCGAGCTGCAAAGGTGTAAAGCTGAACAGAAACACCTGAACATACAGAGCCCCGGAACTTGTCAAAGTGTTACATAACCTTTTGATATTTCAACCTGGCGTGGTGAGATTTACCACAGAATGTTTTCTTTTTTCAAGCAATAGAGTGGAAATCATTGTTGTCTGATATGCACTGGAAGGATCATTTAATGCGCTTTCATCACACCAAAAGCTATTGAAAGTTATTTTAGGGAAGTACCGGCCAAGTCGTTTTTTTACATTTTCTTTCAGGAAGTCACGTCACTTGGCAGGTGCACACAGCACAATTCTGCACCAAGCCACATCTAGAGTAAGTTTACTGCTCATACAACCTAACTTCACCACCACCAGGACAGAAAGGAAATCTGACCATCTATCAATGAGTAAAGATATAAAGATACTATAGAGGTTTGTTTACAAATTGCTTAATTCATGCAAAATATGCCTTGTTTTTTAATTGATGTACTGTGTCTCAAACAATCAATATGGTTGGATATTACATTACACAACACAACCATCCAACTTCAGGGGTCGCTTGCAACCATTGTAACAACATAAGTGTTGTCTGTGTTTAAGAAGTCAGCCTAAAGCCGGTTGTAATTTTAGAAAAAACCTGATTGCCCCCAAATATGTCACTCAGGGTAAAATCTGGACACAGGCAGGTAACTATTTTGAACAGAAGAACGCATTGTGAATGTTGAAAACTCTCTGACAGATGACAGAAGTAACATCTGTTTTTCCCAATCAAAACCAACGGCAAAACTCAGGAACACGTTAGCAGTTTTCTATCATTACATTTCCACGCATCTAAAGCCAGAATAAATGACTTAAACATGCTAGCTTAATCAAGGGTCTCTTTGAACGGAGAGCATCACAACATCTTACCAACACAAAAACTGTCCAACTTTTTCTGGGAATTTACAGTAGTTGCCATAGATTTCATCACTAATTACCAATATGGGGGAATAAATGACTATGACTATTGTAGTGAATGTGTGGATATTCACATGAGACCATAGCTTAAAATACCACTCCAATGAAACACATTCTAGGAAGATGCAATCAAACAATGCACAGAAGCCTTGATTAACAAATAGTATGTTAGATACCATGCGCACTCACGCACCCTCCCCACCCCCCCGACATGGAAATACAGAAATGAAGGAATAATGTCAGAAATGCATGTCACAAATATGTATTTATGTGTACATTTACTTGCATATATACATACAAACGGGTCTATATAATAGATAGGCTAAACTGATTTAGTACTGAAGGATAGTAGATTCAGCGGTCGATCAGGTTGCCACAGGTGATGTTTTCTCTGTTTGGTGGTAGGTCGACTTGGCTTGTCGGTTGAGAAAAAGTATGCCTGAACAGCTATAATTTGTCAGGGAACACCTTGGAATTCAATGAGGACGCATGTGTTTTAATTCCTGATTACAGCAACAAAAAGTAGCATCAAAATGTATACATGAATCATTATTCAAAGCTGACGGTCAGCAAAAGTAATTTGTTATTTAATGAAAAACAGCAGGATGACTCAATGGTGACGAAGGAAGTGTATTCGTCCCACCTGTACGAAAAGCTGTTTCTATATCGCCAAACATACAATAAGCAAAATCCATGTCAACTCACTGAGGATTAACGGCTAATCACCACAGACATCACCAACTCTGAGACTTGTAGAGGTGAGAATTGAAGATGCCTCAGCAGATGCTAATGAGGCTAGACCTACTTCAGTTCCAGCCATCACCACAGCCTCCATCACATCAACATCCACAGCCCAGAACCAGAGCTACAGCAAGAACCTCAGTTACAACCACAACCACAACCACAACCACAACCACAACTAATTCTGGACCAGGTGGTGTCCCATTGGTATGAACCAAAGTGCTTTAGGCTCAACAGGAAGAGTATGAATCACTGTAAGATAGGCTGCAATAAAAAACTGGTTCTAAGATAAGTTCACGCTCCTTATCTTAAAACAAACCCAACCAGCACAGTGAATTTGATAACTTTTATTCTTACTGTTTGTTGCAGCCAACTACATTACATTTTATTATATTTTCTAAAAAGACTGAATCATTTGGTTATTGGAAATATGAAAAAGATGAATGTTTCTTTTTTCTGTGTGTTCTAAGCTGGAATCATTAACCGGAGCACTATTACAGTAAACAACAAGGTCCCATCAGAAGATAAAAATGTAATTAAGAGGTTGAACAAAAAGATTAAATGAATCAGAGATTAACTACTGAATGTTTCAGTTCACCGTAGTGAATCGAACAGCCCTGACTAGACCACAGGAATGACTAGACCAACCCATTGTGCAGGGCAAGCCCATCAGCCCCACTAAAGACAGCACCCTCTAGCGGAACTAAACTAATACGACTGTTTTTCCCAGTTAGCAAATTCAAACACGCATTTAGTCCTGAATCCACTGACCATCGTGTTAGCTAACTGCCTCTGAAACTATCTGTTAAGATTCAACGGCATTACCAACTTGGAACTCAAAACTGCTGACAGTGACAATATCCGATTGATATGATGTGGCCATGAATACACCATCTTAACAATAAGCGCCAAACAAACTTGCTAGTTAGCGCCCGTTAAGTAGGCCATGTTAGGTAACTGCTTCACAACAACGTTTTACTTGAAATTACTAGTAACTTCCGAAACCAACCGATAAGCGCTAACAGCATTATCAACTAATTACTCAAACTGCTTGCAACTTCCCACTGAAAAAGTATTTAGAACGTGATGACATCGTCTTAACTAGCAGCAAGAAGACAAGTTAAAACTAGTTAACATCCATTCGCATTTTAGCTAGGTAACAGCGCCACATAATCTGATTTGATACACTTTAATAATGACAATAGCATGTTGTTGGACTGAATCATCTTCTTTACTTCATTTTTTCCAAAACCTTACATGAAAAACTTACCTTGGTTAAAGAATGAAATTCTAACAGCTGGAATTGTTTCTCCTTCGTCACTCAGGTAAAGAGAGATCTGAATCACTAACAGGGTTGCCAAAACAGATTATAAATCAATCACAGGCGAAACACCGACTCCACAAAAAAAACGCATAAACGCTATTTTGCTTTTGCAACTGTATCTAGAAATCCGACCTCACAATCATTGAAAATAGCCTACATTTTCGTGGGATATTCATGTTTAGTTTGTCAGGCACTGTCAATCAGCGGCTGAAACTATTGGCAAAAGTAATATTTTAACAATTACAGATCCAAGTCATTTTTCTGATAATCCCATTTGTCAGATAGCCTATGTCCCTTCCGGGCACGTGCAAAATCACCGCTGGTAATGCAGATTACGGTAATGACATATCGGTTGATCCACCAGTTTCTGCTGAACACCATAATAAAGATATGCGGCTAGCACAGACATAACTGAATCAGGCGACACATGAAGACATTACCAAATTCAAATTCAATCACGCCCCTGTGATTATGGACTAGTAAGAAAAACGATAACCTGCATAATACTATGTAACATCAAGTTAACCATTTCAGATCTTGGAGTATAAACATGTTGTAGGCTTTTTTATCTTAAATTAATTCATGCTAATGAAGGGTTTTTGCACTAGTGCTAATTCTCATTCATTGCACACTTCTCAAATATATACTACATATAGTAGCCTACAATCCGCGGCCAATTTGATAACTCAAGAAAAACAAAATATATATTGTCTAGTTTTTTCACGGTATGAAAGGTTGGTGGAAGATGTTTTTATATAATAGAAATTCTGGTTTTAGTGTCAATATTTGGTGCCCCCACTGCATAACGTCCTGTGTTACAGTCATGGCATGTCCATTAGTTTGGGTAGTGTGATGAACTAGGTCACATGTTAATGAACCATGGTCAAAAATCCTTCAAGGGTCCCAATGGCAAATACTTTCCCTGAGAGAACATACGCGTTTATTCACAAGGCTCTACGTTTAACCGGGTGAGCGAAGTGAGCGTGCACACGTGGTTAAGCTCAATAGCGCCACCATGTGTTTCGTGGCCACTTCGGAGCTGGACCAGTGACCTGCTGAAACCCTAATAAGTTTCTCTGCCATAAAACTGACAAGAATTAGCGCTTAACAAAAAGCCAGCATATTCTATAATACGATTGTCCTGAAAAGTAACTAAACATAAAACTGACAAGAAGCAACGTTTTAAAAAAGTATCTTATTTTCTAATATTTCTTAATGAACCCGTCAGTAGATCTTTCTTATTGATTCAATTTATCAATATGTAAAAAAACTGGAAACGACAGCACAGATATTCAATAGGTCATCAAATTGATTAGATAATCATTTACCAATAATATAGCATTCAATGTAAATTATTTGTTGTTTTTTCATAACGAAGTGTGAAATGTAACCGCAACGAGCCGGTAAGATTTGAGAAAAGTATTTTGTGAACCATAAAGGATTTTGGTTCCAGGAAATTGTTCCAGCTGTATTCCAAATTGTTAGGATCTCAAATGAATATATAAATGAAAAATGATAATCTGGCTCAGAAGTATGAAAACCTAACTATGGGAAATAATAAATTTATTCCGCAGACATATTGCACAACCCTAATGTCAAAGAATCACCAGCTTTTCAATAATTATCGAAGTTTTGGTGTTGTTGTTTTTCCTGTGTGCTTAAAATAAATATGAAGTTAGCATATTACTAATAACTCCCGTGCAAATGCATTGAGTCGCAATGTCCACGTCCAATTCGTGGAAGTGGAACGTACCCGATCATTCCACCAGAGGGCAATCGATTCTCACTTTTCATTGGGAATGTCTAACGCTTGCAGTGTATTTGGAAAGTATTTACAGACCTCTTCACGATTGTGTGGTGTAATAGACTGAATATTTTGCAATCGTTTTATACAGAGTACCTCGTAATAACAATATTAAAACGCGTTTTTATAAATCGGCGCAAATGTATTGAAAATATGTAAGTAGTGCTTTGTAGGTTTAGCAGTAAAACCCTAAAATTAGCTCTTTAAAAAAAGCCAGTTTATTCTATAATATGACTTTCCTGAAAAGTAATGTAACTGCAAAAAAGGTTGGCTATATAGTATAAATCAAAGCAACATCTGTTCTTTGAACAATTTTATTCCTAAGTTATCTCTATTTAACAACGGTCAAATATCTTGACTTTTCCTCACACCGTGCGTTCATTTAGCTCAGCTTCCTGGCAATAAGGATCCTACTAATACCCACCTCTGCACCTTGGATTGGATTGTTTGCAGATATGACATCAAATAGCATGCGTTGGAATGAATAAATAACAGTGGGGCAGTGGACACAAGGGTTTCTATTGCCTCAGAGGCCATCAATGTGCAAGAGTGATCACCTCGTGCACCAGCCTCTGCCAGGCGCCAACAATGCGAGCCTTGGGAAAGGGGTCGGATTTAAATCACAAAACATGTATTATCATTCAGTACACTGTGATCTACACCTCACAATCATGTCATGATTGGTTTACCGTTTTACCCAGGTCGTGCGTCTCGGCAATGCATACTTACTGTGTTTTTTTCACGTTTGAACTTTTAGGATATGTCTGCTCTATTCTTATCCAGACCAATCACTCCCCTACAGGCTGTCCAACGATTTGCACGTGGCTGTATAGTGGGACACCCTATGATTGAATCAGCCAATTGGAAGTGCGCTCACCTGATTGCAGATCTGAAAATAGTGCGACAACAAGAGGTCATTTGGATCGCGCGTGAAGGAGAACGAGCACATACGTTTGTTGGATCAGCGCGAACATCTTATATATCCAACACTGACCAATCTGGTTCTTTACAGTGGGTGACAGAGGCTGCGAAAATGACAGAGAAAAGTAAAACCGTCACACTTGAAAGACGCGCAGGTGATTTAACGGCATTGTACTGTATGCATGACTGGATGATTGCGCTGGTGTTGGCTGTTATTGCCATACTGACTGTATGGGCTGGACTCATAATATATGAATATATACAGACAATAAGAGGCAAAAGAAGAAAAGTGGATGTTGTTGATACTATCCGGGACACTGAAAAGGATGAAAAGGCCAATACCAACGAAGAACACGAATGTGTCGCGTCAACAGGTACATCTGTTATTTATTCTCTGATTTGTGCTTCAATGGAGTGTAATGTGTATCATCTGCAGCTGAATTTCTTCATTGTTTTTGCGCTATAAACGCCGAGGACCTCCATGTTAGAATCAGGTACAGTAATGACTACAAACACACGTGTGCGCAGGTCTCCTTGATGTAATCGCGAACACACGAGATTGGACATTTTAATGTTTAGCTTCTTTCACCAACGAAGCCCATGGGCAATGTGAATATCAACTAAGCTATCCGCTTCCTGTAGTTACATTTCATCGGTAATATTTACGATGGTACTGTAATGGTCCTCGTTGAGTATTCGCTAAACTAAAAAGTTTCTATTGGACGATACAATTTGACTGTGAACAGAATCTGGAACCTACTTGGACGTGTCCATAAAATGTCTGTTTTGGGCTGTCATGTTGCTGTTTGTCTTCCAGTCAAAAGTTATTCTTGGGTAGTTTAAAGAATAACCAGAGACTCATTTCAAATTGGCAATAGGCTACCTCTGTTGCAGATTGGTCAACGTTTTTTATTTTCTCCTCCATTCCCCTATGCCTTATCCATTTGGGTTAATGGCAAATATTGTGCAAGTTAGTGGAGTGTGACAAAGTCAGACATTCCCTGCTGACCATTCCTCCCCCTGTGTGATGCTGGCCAATTTGCTTTGTTCATTAGGCTCTGTGTCAGCCACAGACAAGGCTATCAACTAGAGCGTGGAGGTTATTTTGGTGGGAGATGCTGGATATGAACTGGAGTTGTTTGACTCTGTATTCCTGGACATTGGATTTAACATGATGCAATGACTATGGTGTTTATGTGCATACTAGCAGCTTACATTTCTGCCTATTTCCTTCCATGTCAGATGTTTTGGAACTGTTTGGAAATTCCAGCAGATTGTCTGACTGTACCAGTACTCTGGTCAAACCTTAAGCTTATCCTTGCCAATTATAAATTTCAATTCCCTGTTGCTAATAACTACAACAAATTGCAAAATACCCTATAACTTAACATCAATTCACTTACCTGGCCAAATCTGACGTACATTTGTATCAAACACATTCTAGTTATACATGTATTTATTCAGTGTTTCACTTTCTCATCTGGCTATTTTGAATCTCTTCCAGATGAGAGTGAAGTGGTGACCCTGAAAAGCTGGGAGGAAGGTGGGTGGAGGAAGGAGCCAATGGAATGGATGCCCCCAAAAAATGGGAATGAACAACTCATTGAGGAATACCCTACAACCAATGAAGATGAAGAACCCATTGGGGAAATCCCAGCAACCAATGAGGATGTAGAACAAATTCTCACAAACCCAACAATAACCAATGAGGATGTGGGAGGAATTGTGGAAATCCTGACAATGCCTAATGTGGACCATTTATGTGGCACACAGAAGCAGCTACTAGAATGTCCAGGTGATTATTCAACTGTCTGTTCCAATGAAAACCTCACTGATATATTGACTGACACTGATCTCCAAGAACCTTGTGATCTGTTTGACATGAAGACCAAGGAAACAGAAAATCAACTCGCCCATTTTTGTGATGTGGAGACGGGCCATTTAAAACACCCAGATATCGTGATGACCAGCCATGTGGCTGCTAAGGTATTTGGTGCCATGGACCTTACTGAAGCCCTGCCTAAACATCGTTGTGAAGGGGAGATGGCAGGAGTTAAATCTCCCAGAGTGATGGCCGGCCGTGATGCCTTGGCCGAGGGAGCTCCAGAAGAGATGCCGGCGATGACATTGACGATTACTGACGTTGACAAACATCTGCCTGATTTATGTGACACAGAGAAGGAAGAAATAAAATATCCAGATATGACCACTTGTGTTGTCTTTGCCAATAAGCCTCAAGATGAGAAGTTGGAGATGTCATTCAGTGACCCTGGACTTCAGTCTGACATGGAATGTGAGGATTACAATAGACGCAGCCATTTTGCCAATGCCCTGGAAACCAGAAATCTACCTGAACTGGGCTCGACTGGCAAACTAAAAGGACTGGAACCTTTGTTGAATTTGGAGGAAGTAAAATGTCAAGATCATGCATATTTCCCGGTTCCATCAGATGACACAGGGAATGAAGAACCTGTGTATGTTGTGGAGACAGAGGAAGATGGAGTCAAATGTCCATATGATGAGCAAATCTATCAAAATGCAGAACATCTTGGTAAAAATGTCTTTGAGTCTGACCCTGACCTCCAAGAAAATCACAATGTATGCCAAGAAGAAACGCTGGAAGTAGAAGTCATAGGTGCTAACACGGACACCATCGTGGAGGGGGCCATAGAAGACGTCATTGAAGGTAAACCTGCAGAGACGTCGAGTGACCGTGACCTCCAAAAACCTGACAATGTATGTGAAGCTGTCATGGCAGAAGCGTCATGCCCAGTCCCACGCTTGGATGTGACTACACCGGTTGGCTTAGCCATCAAGCCTCAGGAAGGGAGTCGTGATGGTACATTGCTTGACGCTGAACACAGGCCTGGTATGAAGGTAGAGGATTTAGAATGCCCAGAAGCCGGACATGGGAAGGTGATTTCTGAAATGGCTTCTGTTTATGACAACAAGGTGATGGGCTGTGTGGCTGAAGGGTTAATGGAGGCCAGAGACGGCGATGTCGTTTCTAAGAAGGAGATGGAGCGTGAAGTTGAAGAGAGCTATGAGAAAGTGGAAATAAATATAATGGAAGCCACAATGGACTGCAATGAATGGATGGCTGCCAGTGGCGCTGACACGGAGGAGCCCACCAACTCCACTGAATACTTGGGTGAGAAGAAGCAGCATCAGCCAGTAGAGTCTCCACAGGACTTGGCTGACTCATCCAAGGTCCGAGAAGCAAGAACCACACTGGAATACCTAGATGGAGGCCAGCATGGCAACAAGATGGCCGCCGCGTTTCCCATCAAACTGGAAACTGTGACGTTGAGGTTCTGCACCCACTACCACACCCACTCCCCCCAGCAGGAACTGGCTGTGACAGGCAACCAGCCGGAGCTAGGGAGCTGGAAGGGCTTTGTACCTCTGGAGAGAGGCCAGGACGGATTCTGGGTCAGTTCGGTTCTGCTCCCCGTAGAGAGGCAGGTGGAATGGAAGTTTGTGTTGGTGGAGGACGGATTGATCAAACGCTGGGAGGAGTGTGTGAATAGGTGTCTGGAGACCGGTAGTGGTGGAGAAGAGGTGATGCTTAATAAGTGTTGGGGCTGTCTCTGAAAGTCTCACGTGTCATAAACCTGTTGAATCCATGCTGTTTCTGCAAAAACATTTATATCCAACAGTTAGCCTAAATCTACACACATTTTCACTGTTATTGATTTCAAGGCTAGATGTAAAATGGTACATTTGCTTACCTCTAAGGGAACAACACAAGGGGTCCTTCCAATGTCCATTCTGTCATCAGGATTACCTAATTCGAACCTCGCTCTTCCCTTATCGGGACGGAATATGCAAATAATCTGGATTCCTTCAGACAGAATCTCTTGAAGGCCAGGGTATTCATTGAAAGCTACCGGGATGTGGCCACCCTAATTTGTGTACACTTACAGGTGTTTAGTTTGTGTGTGATTCACCTTATAACTCCACTGATAAATCTGTGTGTGATTATGATCTGGTAATGCACTAATCACTTCAATGGTGCGCCGGAAAATATATAGAAATTTCAATGGAGCGCCGGAAGAAATATCACCTAAAATTGTATTTCTAGTGGCACGAGTGCGTTTTGCACAGCTCCAGTCAGTATTTGTGGTGTGGTGTTAGAACAATAATGATCACAGCAGTAATCTGTTATCCAGGTATTTTACATGTTTTAGTGCCTTGCGATTGTGAAATGGGCTGATTGTATTGACTGAAAATTGTCCGGTGTATTCCTATGTGTGACGCAATATACATGTGTCAATGAGTTATGCAAAATATGTCTTGTCACTCTTTGGGACGCTGCTAAAATTATTTGGAGTTTTTAATGTTTATTTTCTTCCCCATAGCTGTACACAAAGGAAATCTAGATCTGGAATTCCGTTAAATCCCTCTTGCTTGGAATATTTTAACAGAAACAAGTTTTTATCTACTCTTATTTACCTTGGAGACTAAAAGGTTTATCAGCAGTTAGTTCAGCAAATGTTTATCTGTTCCTTTGATGAGTTAACTCACCACAGACCTAATGTTCTATTCTGTTTCATTTCTCACAATTTATTTTTTATGTATTGTGCTAATCTTCTGTAAAAATAAAGGATTGTAATCTTGTTTGCACTGCTTTGTAATCATGTTCAGTTATTATTTAATAAACCCATTTTCTTGATTCAACTGCCTCTCATTTAATCTTCATGGATTTGGGTGGTGGATTCAATACACATCCCCGAAGTTAGTTAGAATGCTAATATGAAATGTTGCCATACACATTTGAGATGGTCAGTGCAACAGTGATATAGGAACAATGTCCTAGAATTTCAACTAGATTAGTGCTAAACTTCAGTCTCAAACGTTTGTCGAGTCCCCTGTAACCATATACTTTACTGCAGTGCTAATTTTGGCCACTACTGAATTTCAGTCATTTCTGTAAAGTATTCATGTATTCATTAAATTTCAATGTGCACACTTTGCAAGTTGCAACACATTTATTATTGATCATTTATTTTAAATGCAATGACTCAAGTCAGACAGTCATTAAGTCAGCATTATGGTTGATGTTAAACTTCCATTTCCATAATGTATACATTCAGGTTATGTCCAACTATTTGCCCATCAGACAGAGTTTGTAGAACCACAAAGTTCTAAGAAAAAATCTGGCAAATCTTTATTTCTTTTAAATAGGCTTTTTTGGAAGCTCCTCGTGGCAAGGTTTCAGAAATTAAGTCATGAAGGATTTTTGGAATGTATTCTGGCATTCAAAAGCTTCATTAAAATATTTTAAAAATTAAATAGTTTATAGTGCTATACCCAAGCTGGGTGTATATTATTGGAATGTCTTTTGTTTTCAGTTTTATATTGATACTCTTTCTGGAGGACAGTCGAAGCAGTTCAAAAGGAGGGATCATGAAGGATTTATTAGAACATGTTACTGTGTTCTATTAATATTCTGCACAGTGACGAAACAGAACAGATGTATAATCTTCTCTTTCCAGTCCTGGACAGAAAAGAGCTTTATGGATGCTGTATCTTAATTTGATCATGCCATTACAGGTGTTTTTCTGCACAACTGGTCATGCAAGCCTGTAAGGAATCCAAGGTTTCTGAAGTTGATAGTTTCAGACTTGATTTTTCCAACGGAAAATGTAACTACCTCTACAAAAATATTATTATTTATAATCTACATTTCCTGTTGATCCAGGATTTTTTTTCCTGCTCTGAGAAACTGGCTTAGTTTATGATAGCACATGTGCATAACAGTTTTCCACAGGTTTGTCCTCTACCTGTGTATTGCATTTAACTAGCAGGTAGGCCACAGCTGTCTACTCCTGTTTTTCTACACATTATTTTACCAGGTAAGTATGCTATGAACGGATTCTTGTTTACAGCAATGACCTGGTCGCAATTTGTGGCAACTCTCTTGCTCAGGGACAGAATGAAAGGCTTTTTCTCTTTGTCAGCTCAAAGATTGGAACAAGTGACCCTATGTTTATTGGCCTGCTGTCCTGCCACTCAGTACATTTGGAGACGTCCACACTGAAGAGGACTCCAGCCTTTAAGGGGTTCTTTATCATCTTGATCTTTAAATGAGACAGACAGGCACAGACCGTATGAATGATTTATGCTCTGTGGAGTGAGCGTATGCATATTTTGCCATGCTCCTCGTTCACCCTAACCCTTTAAAAAAAAATTCAACCTTAAACAAGCCCACCTGATTAAATTGAAGTCCTCACTAAACAGGAAACAACTCACAGTAGGTGTTGGGGAAGGGTTTGGGACAGAGCTGATGGGTGTATTCCTCCTTGCAGATGACTACAATCAGTATTTGTAGTGTGGCATTATATTGACATTGATCACAGCTGTAATCTATTGTAATTTAGAGCCTTTTGATAATCTAAACTTAATTCACATTATCTGGATAGCTGTTTGATTGAATGACATGAACAAGTAATTGCTCATCAGATAGTGCTGAATACAAAAATGGACTCAATTGAAATCAATGATTTATCTTTTAAATGTATTCCTATTTGACAGGTTCTGACCAGGCCCGACTATTATGACCAAAGAACAATTTTAGGGAGTTTGGAACTTCAAACCCATATGATCTTCAGTAAGTTATTTGTGCAGTTACTGTACCTATCATGCCCAAGAAGAAGCCTGGCTCTCGAACAGCAGGAATGGATGGAAATATCATCCATCAGAACTAGGACATAGAAAAACCAGAGTTTAGGGCACAGGAGGCCAGCTGAGAGGAAAGCTCAAAATAACTTCTGGAATGGAGTAAATGGAATGGAATCAAACATGTGTGATTGATGGGTTTGATGCCATTCCACTGATTCCATTCCAGCTATTACTACAAACCTGTCCTCCCCTATTAAGGTGCAACCAGTTTCCTGTTCAGGGATCTTTGCGGACCATGAGATCAGTCTTGTCCATAGTCCGCTGGTCAAGCAGAGCTACAGCAAAAGGTGATCTGATCGCAGCAGTGCTGAAAGAATTTCAGCGCTTTTCAGGGCTAACAGAATCCGTCTACGACAATGTGGCCAGGACAGATCATTTGGCTTGTCTACCTGTAGAGGAACAGAACAAACAAATACCTTGAATATATTTGAATACTCAACTATTCATGTTCATTTAGCTGTTGCCAGTTGCAACATTTGATGTGTCATATTAAATGAATGTTGACCGTCCCAAGCCATTCCATCTACTTAAAATATGTTTCAGAGATAATACACCCAATTAAACGTGTCAACTAAGCAACAAGACCATGACAATATAAATCAGATTCGATAGATCAGAGCTACAACTGAATTGTGACATTGTATGGGTCCCAAAAGAGAAGGGTTGAGAAAGGCTGACTGTTTTCTCCCCTCAATGGTGACAGTAATTCTATATTTAGACATAACATTTCAATACGAAACCTGGTTGACTGAGATCAGTGTTGATTCAGGGCCATGACCGAGGTCATAATGCTGAGTCACGAGCCCTGTTTAAAATTGTAGATATGTATCCTGATATGTCCCACATTCTATTTGTGCCCACAATAATTAAAATATGTATTGTTATTTCACTGTAATCTGATCTTAAAAACGTAAACAGACAAAATCAGGCCAAGATCAGAAGGAAGGATGTTAACGGCAGGTGTAAACAGGGCTACTGACTCCCTTACTTTTGACATGCAGATACAAAATGGGCAGGACCAGATCATGTGACCCTCACATGAAGAAGCAGTGAAACTGGGGGTACGTTCAGTGAAGTGCATCGTAGCAAAACACTTGAAAACGGGATAGAAAAGAATCAGCACTCCACAGGTCTAGGAAATCCCTCCCAGTTTCACTACTCCCCCCCCCAATACTAGTATTTTTTTTCTCAGTTCTAGAAACATGACCCTATCTTTGATATTTGATTTTTTTTCTTCAGGCAGACTAACAAGGAGCCTGAAACACCACAAGGTTGGGTCATTGCCTCCAGGATAGGCTGACATCTAATAGGAGGATGTTATCACAACCCTTACAGGATATCCACCCAGGAAGAAAATACTTCCATTGCCAACTTTGCCAAAATAAAGGAACTAAATAGATTAAAATAAGGAGCTTTCACGTGTCTAGGTGGGTCAAACAGCTTATTGTTGCATGTTGAATAATATACATGCCATTATAAAAACGCTTTTACCCACACAGACTTACTGTCACACATAAACATGTACATTTATGTTAATTGTCTCTCTCTCTCTGTCTTTTTCCCTGTCATTTGTCTCTCCCCTACTAACAAAACACTCCACCACATGTACGCTCTGATATTGCTATGGCTACCATTGACCTTCAGTGGGAACAGTCTATAATAGAGTCGTGGCTTGGAGAACAAGGCTCTGCATTCCCTGTCAACATCTTCCATTAAATGTAATGGCTTAACAACCAGTCTCAGCCACACTTAAGAGTTGACAAATGCCAAATCTGATCAAAGTGAACAGATGTGATTCTGTTCTGGCGCCAGCCTGTGAGATCCCGTCCATCTCTGACACAGTTAAATCCAAAGCGACCTCTGAGCGGGACATCTCTTGTTTCCCAACACGGAACACGCTGCTATGATGTGACAGTATCCTGTAATAGAACAAAGTCCAGAATATTTCTTATAAATTGCACTTTTTGGGGCACATAGAAATTCCACACAATGTGGTAAGAATCAGACAGTTTTGGTATTTTGGGGTGCATTTATCACACCCCAGTTGGGGTTGACTAGGTCATTTTTCAGTTTTTCCTGAAATGCAGTTTGGAGGATTACCCTCAATCAGGATGAAATAGGCAAGAAATATGGATTCCTTCACCCGGGATTTCTGAAAAAAACGGAATAAATCAAGTGTTCCCTGTGTTGTGCAACCGTAGTTGAGACATGGATGTAACAAGGCATTGATTTATTACTCACCCGGACAGAGCCACTAATGGATTACCAGAGATGGATCCAGTCCATTGGCACACCTTCAGTACAGTCAATATTTATGACCACCCACAAGGAGCGTGTCCGATCACTCCCCCGTCACGGAAAACCAGGCCCCAGGAACAGGCCGCCAAAATGTAAGCTTCTGGGGGCTGGCTGCCCTGCTCTGGGGTCATGCAAATACTTCCAACACAAATGTAAGTACTCAAATGCAGCAAGTGCTGTCAGAATTAATAAAATCTGAGTTATTGAATTCAATAATATGTGCTCATTCCAGTCTAAACCAGCATTATATTGATTTGTGGTCATATTACCGACACAGGGGTTTGGGTTCTGCCGACAAGTGGTTCCCAAAGCTTTCATCTATTAACACAATTTAGCTCTGCTTGGAGTACCCCTGGAGTTCTCCGGGGAGTACCCCAAAATATGAATTATAGAGCGCCAGTTGGCCCAAGGTCTGGTGCTGACCGAAAGCCTGCGCAACAGAGAAGACCTGGTTGGGAACCATCGCTGCACAATATACTTCATTTTCTATGAGGGAGACCCCAGTGCACAGATACTTTCCCTTGTCAGAATAAGTGTGTAGATGTGGGACGAATCGGGTAAATCCAGACACGTAAGCAGAAACTAAATTCTTAGACGTTGCAGTTGATGGGGGTTGACATGACATTTCCTAAGAATATTCCATTGTTTGCATACAGCATTCCTGGACCGGGTTTAGTCCTGGCTGGTTCTGTGTAATGCATAATGGCTGTCATTTGAGTTACTCAACATCGCCACCCTCTGGTCATCGGTGAACAGACCATCCGAAGAGCCAGAATTACAGAATGACAGGTGCGTTAGGAACATTGTAACAATACAATAATTGTTGATAACATCTGTGTGACAAATCACTCACACAGAGACACTTTGTACTTACAAATAATGAAAATATTCCTTTTTCTTTCAAACTAATCCAGCCCAGCTGTAGCGAAGAGATGGACAGAGGGCTAAATGAAATAATTTACAGTTCAACATTCTTTTCATTTCGCCACTTGGCCCTCTAATAAAACCTAACAAAATTTGAAAACATACTTGTCTTGATTCCTTCCACTTGATAAAATATCCCAGAGCCAATTAAAACATTCCTAAAATTGACATGAAAAAGTCACCATGGGAGCTCTCCAATCCTGGATTATTTACCCTGCGTGATGATTTGATAAGATATACACTCCACTCATTCCCTAAATCCCACCCCTGAACTTTGGAACAGTAACAAAATATAAAGTAGGAGCACTGGTGCCAGCATGGAGGGGTCAAGGGTTGACCATTTACATTTTTATCTCACCCCCCTTTTGAACATCCTGTAAAAATATACTGGCTTTGTCCCTATTCCCTCCCTGACACTCTGACACACACACAGATACACACTTGTTTTACTATACTTATGACGACTTTTGGGGATCACAATTGATTAAAAAATAATATTTCCAAACA
This sequence comes from Esox niger, assembly GCA_016801105.1. NCBI lineage: Eukaryota > Metazoa > Chordata > Actinopteri > Esociformes > Esocidae > Esox > Esox niger. The sequence continues at coordinate 14,149 of JACXGJ010007062.1, read as the reverse complement.
GTAACCTTAAGCGCTAAAACCCGTTATAACCCTGAGCCTAAAATAAGCGAGGACAAACAAGATGTCCTCACAAGTCCTGATTTGCCATGGGTTAATATACCAGAGAGGACATCTGGACCTAACAAGTGTAGTGGTACACACACACACACACACACACACACACACACACACACAAACACATTTGTTTTTCTATTCTTGGTAGGAGCCAAAACAATGTTCCTAACCCTCATCTCCTAAACCCAAAGCAATGCACTGTGGATAAGAGCAGAAGCTAGCCGTGATATATTGGCCATATACCACACCCCCTTCTGCCGTATTGCGTAAGTACAAGCCGCATAGTTTCTGTCTACGTACACTGGTTTCAATGAATCCCAACAGTATATGCTTATCAGTATTATAATTGATGTGACAGGATTTCTTATAGTCCTCTAGCATTGTAAGACCCTGTGTGATATCTGAGTCAACTGGTAAAATTACTTCCATGTCCACATAACCATGGAATGAATACACGCTAAAGTAAACACACACCCTCTTGAAAATGATGCAATTGTGATCAACTGAAACTGTCGTCAACTGCCAAGAGTTCTCACCTATCTGACTGACCTCAATAAGACCGAAATCACCTCAGGGAGAATTAGAAAGAAAACATAATATTCTTCATCATGATAAGATGGTCATTATTAATGTTGGATCGGGTATCAGATACAATCAGACTCCTACTTTAAATCCAGTTGAGGACGAACTCTCTCAACAGGCATCCTTACAAAACGTGAAACGACTCACCACAAAAAAAGTTTTAAAAAGTCAAACGTGCACATGGAAGCCGTACTCTTTCATTATTGTATTCACCCCTAACCTGATTGCCCCGGAATTTCGATAAAGTAATCTCTATATCGCGATTGTAAAATGCCCAGTTTGCGCGTCCGAATTGGGTTATGCATTACGACAAAATAAGTCAAGGACTAAAGCACGTACTGTAAATCGTTTTTTGTCTGCACCGGCTCAACTGAGATAGACTTTTTTTAAGCGAGCCGGGTATTTGACGAGTGAATTCCTCTCTACACATGCGCACTAGCCAACTTTATCCATCGACCGTGAGAGGAAAGGGGGGCTGCAACTTTGCATCCATGGAACTGGAATGGGGAGGTTCGCCAGACCGCATCAAGGGGACAAGATGAAGCCGACTTGATCCATCAGAATTATATATCTAAACGTTTTTTTTTGCCTATCACCGTAGACGTTTCCACAAAAATCAGCCTGGGCGAATCAAGTTTCTAACTTTGCTGCGCAAAACGTTTTTCTGACAGGGCAAATTGAGCCGATCACGCTGTAAACCAGTTCGCTGGTGCGGGAAGAGCGCTCATTCTCCCAGACCAGTGGATTGTAGCAAATTCTATTGTGATGCTAAAATGAAGTCGGAAGAGGGAGAGGGCTGACAAACGATGAAAAGTGAGACTATCCACAGGAGTTTTTGTCTGTTTTCCGTATAGAATAAACATTCTTTCGTTACTTCCAGATAGTCTAGTTTTCACAACTTGTTGCTGACTGTTGGGAAGAAGTAAAACTTGTTTCAATAGCTGCGGCTAGAGTGTTGGTAAAGCATGTTTCAGTCGTTGACTAATATTCGGTAATGCCAGGAAATGATTTATCTGTTAGGAGTGAACATTTCCCTCACAGCATGGGCTGTGGACGACTTTAAGAGAAAGGGGAAAAGAAGAGAAAAATATCTGACTACATTTTTCGTCTTCATTTCCCCCTATGCTTTGGGTCTGGTTGACTGAATAGGACCGACCCACCAGGCAACCTCAGCGGTGATAGTGATTATGGATAGCGGTCTGTCCAGCTACAGCGCCGTCATATACCGAGGGAATACGCTCTTTCTGGAGGCTCGTCTCCTGGGTGGAGCGCCTTGGGGGTTTCAGCTCAAAGGAGGTCTAGAACATGGAGAAGAATTAATCATATCGAAGGTATGTATTTATGTATGTATGTATGTATGTGTGTGTATGTGTGCGTGCGTGTGTGTGTGTGTTTGTGCTTGTGTGTGTGCGCGTCTCAGGTGTAAATCCAACCACAAACCTGTTCCAGTTCCCTAAATTATTACGTAGTAAAATCAGGCTCGTTGCTTTTAACACAGCTGTCATAATTGAGCGGAAAAGAAGGACCCCTGAGGGCAACATTGTAACTAACCCCAGGACAGCTACATTGTTATGGAGATACGTGTGTCTATATGCTTCCATTTGGGGCTTTTCCATTTTTATAGAACAGAATGTAGCCTTTTCGATTCAGATTGTATTCCGTCTAGAGTACATGCTACAACAGGCACCAGTAAATCATACCTAACTTCACTAAGTATTGATGTGTATTTCCTCACATTACTCATCAAATCTATACAGTATGAAAATGAATACAATGAATGGGCTGGGGGTACATTCCACTGGAAAACATCTTCAGATTTCACCCAGTCTTCACCCAGTTAACAAAATCTTTACCCAGTGAATAAATCTGGACAAAACACGGTTGACACAAGGTGCCATTAGGTTTCATCACATTTCATCCTGACCCAGTGTGGAAGAATGGGCCTTTTATTCACCATCATGCCGGGTTCCCCGGTAAACCTCTCCGGTGGAGTGGGACAAAAGTATGTCGTCTAATCTGAGGTCTCATGATTGGCACAATCTCCTCTTAAATGTGTCGGCTACTGTTCGGATAACCAGGCCATCTGAGGGCCCTTACAAAGTGTTTACATCCAATTATACAAATATTAGTCTCATGCGATTTCTCACCAGGTGATATTTTCTCCATGTCGGATGAGGTGTTCCATCATGGATGACAGAAGCCTTAACACCAACGTCCCCTCCGTCGCCTGGTTGCTCGTCCTCAGGCCAGACTACTAGTTCTGAGTAGATACGTTCATTTTATGGGAACTGAGGTGTGGATTTAAAGTTAGGCAGTGAGCAGCATTCTTTAGGGAATAGTTGATTAAATAAAAAGCCTGGATGGGATAGTGTTCTGTCTTGCTGAAGGGTGTGGAGATAGCTCGGCAGTAGGCCGATGGAAAACAGATGAGAATCTTGGAGGCTCGTCAATGTTTAGCTACACCAACCTAGTAGCACTAACACTTAAAAAAGGATGTTTACGCAGCAAATGTACCCTAAACACCATTCTATTCTCACGTAGACTTTTATGAGCATGATTTGTCACGTATCGCTGTGACAGAACTAAATGAAAACATGAACACAACTTAATTCTTTGGTCCTTGTATACGTTCTGTTTGTTGTGTGTAATGGCTTGGAAACAGTGTTTTGTCAGTGTCTCATTCAGAGCCGAAGTGGATTATTTCAAACTCTGAATCCACTCTTAGGTGCTGTAACATGTCTAATTTGCTCTGCACCACAATTTCACATGACTTGGATTTGAATCCTCATTCAAAGCTTTGTCATCTTTCCTCCCATTGAACCAGACGGCCCAGCGCCAGACCTAGACACATCAAATGTGGGGGTATCATTCTTCATTCTAGAGATATTAAAATGTAACAAAAACACTTGCTTTTGCATAACTGCAGATAACACAGCAACGTGGATTGTGACACTTAAACATGCTCTTCATACAGGACGTGTCATAAACAAAACCTGACTGGAGCAAGTCAACCTAACGTTGCTAGGACATCATCCCCACTCTGGATTGATGCAACCCGGTCCACCAAGAACCAGAAGCTTTACTGATTTGACCTTTGTGTCCGTGTGTTGGAGGGAAAAGGATTCCTGGTTCACCTCAGAAGACTCGTGTCGGCTTTCAGTGGCTTATTCATCCAGACTGAGCAAACCAACTTCCTTCTATTAGTATTTGGTTAGTCACAGTTTCAGTGGTTCAGTGGAAACCCCCATTGTTCTTGTTCATTATTTCAAATAGGTGTTTTACGTAAAAAACTGAAACGTGCACAATGCCCTACCCATAATGCATGTGGAAGGCCATGAGAGGACGGTACATGAAATACATGTTGAAAGTGCATTTCTCAAACATGTAGTGATGTTAATCACGTGTGGGTGGATTCAATCGGATCGGCCTGGCTGACATTGGACGGAAGACTGTTTACCAGCCGTATAAGGGGCGTTCCTCACTGACGGCACGCCTCCATTGGAGTCCCCAATGATGCTCCTATACCCTACAGCATTCGTCTATAGAAGCACACTATGTAGGGCAAAGGGTCTAATTTGGGTCGCGTTCCATCTTCTTTTCTTGGACAGTGTTCTGTTCTCCAGAACAGCCGGAGGCCCATTTCTAAACACTGGACACTGGACGGCCGGACCCGATTCCAGCATGGATACAGAACCACCGGGACACCAGAGCAGCGGATGGCATGGCAAGCATTCTCTCATTCCCGCTGCCAGTGTCCATACTTAGTTTGTTCCATAATAACGGCAAATGTATGACAGCTGTTCTATTAAAGTAAAGGGGCAGGGTTTCCAGATGTGTGTAATATATGAGCAATATCTAGTTACAGTACTGCCCTTCCTTATGTTGTGATTATCCCCAGCACGGTGCTGTATTTCAGCCTCTCTGGGGTTCTTGTCCTGGTTAGAGAATGCCAACTGAGCTTGAAAGGGAACATGACTCAACATCCAGACCGGCAGGATTGATGGACGAACAGGGAGGCGTTGCCATGTCACACTCTAGCGACTCCTTGAGGCGGGTTAAACGCCTCCAAGCCAATTGTATTTGTAAGCCCAGGGAATGCTCTCCTCCAAGCGCATTGGTGCTGGATTAAGAAGGAAAATGGCCTGCTGGAACTTGCATCAAGAAATGTCCCCCTCATGTTCCTGTCTACCTGGCGCCGTTACAGTCGGCCTCCCTCTGCGCCGTTACAGTCGGCCTCCCTCTGCGCCGTTACAGTCGGCCTCCCTCTGCGCCGTTACAGTCGGCCTCCCTCTGCGCCGTCACAGTCTGTCTCTGAATGTAACTCCACCATGAGGATGATTTGACTCCAAAGAGAGATTATTGGGACGGTCTGACGTGTTTACACTGTGAATCATCATCTTGTGTTGTTGAGCTTGTTGCTAACACACCCTATTAACTAAACAGTAGTACCATGTACCCTGGTGAATGGGAGAACGACATGTTACTAACAGCAGCTGCTGTTATAAAGGGGTTCTAGGGATGTGTGGTAGAGAGGGCTGGGTAAGAGAGATTGGGAAAGGAAAGGGGTGTGGCCATGTCAGATATTGTTGTATGGCGTAGGACGGCGTAGCTCAAATGTTACTGAACGTTCTGTCAGTGTTCGACATACTTCTGACTGACCACAACCAGTTTCTCCACAACCAGTGTCCCCCGGAGCAACAGGTCTGCCCGGGCAGGCCCACAAAGCCACGCTAGCTGGATACTCTCCAGAAAGGTCCGGAGGAACCTGGACCAGACCAGAGAGCAGGGTGGTCTGGTGCAGCTGGTGTCAGAGGAAGCTAGTGCTCTGCAGGAGGTCCAGCTGATGTTCTGTCCATTCCCAGTTGGCATGAATCAGCAGATGTCAACATACTAAGGCAGAAAGCCGCCATCCAGTTCTTTATCAGTCTATAACCTCCCAGCCTCCCACTCAACCTCTTATAAAACAGCGTTAGATACCAGAATGTAGCCCAGGGTTCTGGCTTGGGTCCGATATGGTGGGGGGGTGAGGGAGGGGGAAAAGACAGAGAAAAGAAAGAGGAATGTGAGCAACGGAATTTGCACCAAGGGGTTGTTTAGTCTGAAAATCAACAAACGGAGAAGGAGAAATAGAGAAAGAAACAAACCCCAAAAAGCAATTGTTCAAACCCCAAAAAACAAATGTTCAAACCCCAAAAATCCATTTTCTCATCAATTCAAAATGGTCCTGTTATTGACTATATATCAAAGCCCCACATTGTTGACGTTACATTGAGATTCATTCTTACTGAACTTGGACCTGCTGAGTGAGGACAGTTAAGTGCACAGCTGCCTCCCAAATGACCCAGTCTTACAAGTGCCAGTAAAGGTAGGACACTAAATGGGAAATAGGTGTCCATTTGGGAGCTGAGCCAAGTCGATGGGTTAATCCTCAAAGTTTTGGCAGGACATCTGTCGTTGAAAAAGTTCCTTTTCAGAAGCGTGCGTCCTAAATGGCAGACATTTCCCTACAGAGTGCAGTGGTTTGGACCAGGGCCCATAGGACCAGGGATCCAAAGTAAGGCGCTGTGTCGAGATCAGCAAGCCACTGACGACTCCTGTTGACTCAGAGGCTCTTCTGTGGACCTGAACTATTTACAAGGTGGCGACGTATGCCTGCTCGTCTGATTATTCAATGAGATTTCAGGTTCTTTTGTGTCCTGTCTGAGGGCGTGTTCATCCCGGGAAGACAAGGTTTTAAGGGACTTGAATGGCAGAGGGTCTGCTATTGTCCTCGGAGATGAGTCGAATTGAAGTCGTGTGCGATGGTTTTTTGCGTTGGGCCCATTATTGATGTAGCTGTGGACCCGGGTCGACCCAGGTCTACGCTGTTGGACTGTGCCTATGGTAGATGCCGTCTGGGGAGTCTAGCCCTGCTCAGGGTTTCATGTTTCCTCCTCCACATGCTTCCTGTCACCACTACTTCAGACAGGGTTGATCCCCAAAACACGGACATAATTTGGGGCGACACTTACTGTGCTTTGGTGTCATGTGACTCTGGTGAATACATAACAGTCCTTACTAATCACATATCTCTGTTTCCCCTAATCACACATCTCTGTCTCCCCTAATCACCCATCTCTGTTTCCCCTAATCACCCATCTCTGTCTCCCCTAATCACCCATCTCTGTCTCCCCTAATCACACATCTCAGTCTCCCCTAATCACACATCTCTGTCTCCCCTAATCACCCATCTGTCTCCCCTAATCACACATCTCTGTCTCCCCTAATCACACATCTGTCTCCCCTAATCACCCATCTCTGTCTGCCCTAATCACACATCTCTGTCTGCCCTAATCATGGGCACTGAAAAAACTGGAGTATATAGTCCTAAGCTTTCTGAAATAACTGGAGTATATAGTCAAACGCTTTCTGAAATCACTGGAGTATATAGTCCTAAGCTTTCTGAAATGACTGGAGTATATAGTCCTAAGCTTTCTGAAATAACTGGAGTATATAGTCCTAAGCTTTCTGAAATGACTGGAGTATATAGTCCTAAGCTTTCTGAAATGACTGGAGTATATAGTCCTAAGCTTTCTGAAATGACTGGAGTATATAGTCAAACGCTTTCTGAAATCACTGGAGTATATAGTCCTAAGCTTTCTGAAATGACTGGAGTATATAGTCAAATGCTTTCTGAAATCACTGGAGTATATAGTCCTAAGCTTTCTGAAATGACTGGAGTATATAGTCCTAAGCTTTCTGAAATGACTGGAGTATATAGTCCTAAGCTTTCTGAAATGACTGGAGTATATAGTCCTAAGCTTTCTGAAATGACTGGAGTATATAATCCTAAACTTTCTGAAATGACTGGAGTATATAGTCCTAAGCTTTCTGAAATTACTGGACAACTAAGACCAAAGCTTCTTCTTCCAGGTTGAAGGAGGTGGGAAGGCAGACCTGTTGGAACACCCCCTGTTGCCAGGTGACCAGGTGGTCATCATTAATGACGTGGAGCTCAGTGGATTCAGGCAGGAAGCCATCTCACTGGTCAAAGGATCCTACAAGATCCTCAGACTCACCGTCCGCAGGTAATTATATCACCAAGTAACTTAATTATCCTACAAGAATAACCCCCGGTCCTCTGCCTGGCCGCCAGCCGGTCCATATCTCTGTTCTGCTCGTTCTCCTGGTCCTCAGACATGCTCTGTGCGAGCTTCCTGTCTGTCATGTGACGGTGTTGAGGTCAAGGACTGCTATCGTACCCCCCCCCTCCACACGCTTGGTATCATATCGTCCTGATGCCTATGGTGGTCATGCTTCAGCCCTCACAGATAACAGGACCAGGCGTCCATTGCTGTGGTCTGGTCTGAGAGTGAGCATGTGTCTGCAGTTGCGTAGGTGTGTGTGTGTGTGTGTGTGGGCTCATTGGGGTGAGTGGACTGCGGGTGGAGAAGGATGGCCAACTTGCCAGGTTCTTTGGTAATCTGTACCATACCGGTCCTTTGATATGGTTCACACACTGCAGAGCTGATGGGAAATATTGTGCCTCCGCTACACCGCTCTGAATGACCTGCCCAATGCTCATGTATGTCCCATGCCTGGCTATGCTTCTGGGGCATTCAGGGTTATTCTGGGGCATTCAGGGTCGTTCTGGCTCAAGGTGACAAAATTCAGGCCTGTGCCAATATTTTCTGATACGCCCGTGTGTCAAAATCTGTTTGTGGGGCTAGAGAATGAGACGTTTTAGCCACATAGGACAAACTCCAATACACACTGTTTCCTACAGAGGGCACATTCCTCAGGACTAGTAATCTGGGAGTAACAAAGGGAGAGAGAAAGAGAGGGATGTGGATAGAGAAGGATGGGAACAGGCATTGAGAATCTGTATTGTTGTCAAGGAGCCCTCTGGCAGCAGTTAATGGTCCATGACTCAGCAGGTCAACGGTCCAGGTCCTCGCAGGGCTCTGTCTGGCTAATCCTCCCTCATGGACACTACCTCTCCTTCTCCAGTAAGTCTGAATCTGGTCCCAGAAAACAATGGGTCAGCCCAGAGCCAGAACACACATGGGTAAAGTATTAGAAAATGTGTTATCGGCTTTTTTAGTCTGACGTGTTATTAGGCAGTCAGGCAGTTTGTCTATAGTAGAATCCAAAATTTGTTTAAGCCAACATAATTATACACATTTCTCAATGGAGCAATGGAGAAATTTTAGCAGCCTGAAAGTGAATGTCCTGCTTTTCCACCACACATTCTCTGCCCTTTAGATGGGACTAGCCACACCATCAGCTGTACTTTATAGGAAACAAGGTCTCATTGGAGATGCAGACACACAGTTCCGGTTGGAACTGGCCTGAGGATCTTTCCTGCTGGTCCCTGGCCGGATGCACTCAGACACGCCTCTTCTACTGCCCAATAAAAGGCCATAATGGCAGCCATTGTCACACACCTGCTGTTGTCTTTCACCCTGAAACACACTGAGCTATCTCGATCTCCAGTTCACCTGCCTGAGAAAGGACTCACTATTTTGTTCTATATCTCTTTGTCTCTGTGTGTGTCTGACTCCCTCTCACCCTCTCCCCCGCCCTCTCTCTCTCTCTCTCGTACGGTCTGAGGGGGGGATGGGAAGAGGAAAAAAACAAAATCCGGACAGATGACGGTAGAATAGCAGGATGCTCATTTGCATCCAGGTCCAGGGTTCATGGAGAGATTAGAGAGGAAAAAAGAGAGACAGCGGCAGAGATATAGAGAGGTAGTGATCAAAAGACAGAGGTAGAGACATAGAGAGTTGTTGATAGAAAGACAGAGGCAGAGACATAGAGAGGTAGTGATAGAAAGAAAGCCAGAGACATAGACACTGAGACATAGTGATGGAAAGACAGAGGCAGAATAAAGGACCAGTGTAGCAGTGTGGTGGAGATGTTAGCGAGTCTGGACAGTCTGTTGTTGACTGAACAAACACACACCTCACCTGGGAGGCTGTATAGAGCACCTGGCCTGACTGGGCAAGCACCCGCTGAGTCGCGGAGAGTCGAGACTATTGGACAATGAATCACACTGAAGGACTGGGGGGCTGACTGACTGACAGTGGAGGTGACTGGCTGGCTGGCTGGCTGACTGACTGACAGTGGAGGTGACTGACTGGCTGGTTGGCTGACTGACTGACAGTGGAAGTGACTGACTGGCTGGCTGACTGACAGGCTGGCTAGCTGACTGACTGACAGTGGAGGTGACTGACTGGCTGGTTGGCTGACTGACTGGCTGACTGACTGACTGGCTGGCTGGCTGACTGACAGTGGAGGTGACTGACTGGCTGGTTGGCTGACTGACTGACACTGGAGGTGACTGACTGGCTGGCTGGCTGACTGACTGACAGTGGAGGTGACTGACTGGCTGGCTGGCTGGCTGACTGGAAGCCTGACAAACGGACTGACTGACTTGCTGACTGGCCATCCCATCACAGGCTATGGGAGCGAACCGTGTGAGAAGGCCGGTCGTAGGAGCGTAAAGGAGACTAGACCGAGGAGCAGTTGAGAAGACTAGACCGAGGAGAAGTTGAGAAGACTAGACCGAGGAGAAGTTGAGAAGACTAGACCGAGGAGAAGTTGAGAAGACTAGACCGAGGAGCAGTTGAGGAGACTAGACCGAGGAGCAGTTGAGGAGACTAGACCGAGGAGCAGTTGAGAAGACTAGACCGAGGAGCAGTTGAGGAGACTAGACCGAGGAGCAGTTGAGGAGACTAGACCGAGGAGCAGTTGAGGAGACTAGACCGAGGAGCAGTTGAGGAGACTAGACAGAGGAGCAGTTGAGGAGACTAGACCGAGAAGCAGTTGCATAACCTTAGACTTTGGACACAGCAGCTTCAGGAGGAAGCGAGTAAAACAAATAACCTGTACAGAGTACAATCGTGTATTGAGCTGATCACAGCCTCATGCAAACGCGTTGAGCTAATGAGCACTACACTGCAGATACACGGATCGATCTGTCTTGAAGGAACACAACAGGAAGTAGTTTGGACTGGTCCATGATGAAATATAGGACAACAATTACTTCATACTGGCTTTTCTGAGAAACTGCAGTTCCCATGAGCACCAGGTGTATGACACCAGAGGATGGATAAGAAGCCATATGTCAGTAGTGATTCTGACAGGTATGTGTCGGTTCTCTGTGTGTCTGTCCATATGCCTTCCTATAACAAGCAGTAGACAATGGATTTGGTTACTTCAAGAAGAAACATCTGTTATTGTCTTTAAATGGAGGGCAAGGCCTGTGTCTCTGGGTCCAAATGAGATTGACTTCTCATGTTAAATTGGGCAATCAAAATTGATATCTGTCAACAGCTCTTAGTAAAAACTCTGCTGCGACTTGAACAAACATTGCAAACAGAAATTATGATGTCTATCTGTCACTAGGTAGAAGAAAACTTTCCCTGTAGACATCAATGCAATCAAGCCTGCATTAGAGACAACATTAGCAGTGCACCTTACCCATTGCTTTAAGGTTGGGTTAAAAGCAGTAATCATATTTATTTTGGACCTTTGGATCATTTGAGTTATGCTGCCATATAACCAGAGTTTATGGAAAAGTAACTCCTAATAGCCAATGTTTGCACATGAAATCACCATTGAGTGCCTATCTGGCTTGTGACGCGTTGAGCAAACAGCCGTGTGTATGCTAATTCCTCAGAAAATGAAGAAAATGAAGTCCCTAGATTGCCTGTGGTGTCGTGCCGGTTCAGAGTAAAACAGAAAGTTTGTCCGAATGGTCTTTCATGAACAAGGGGTATTGGAGCGTTGACTACACACACAGATATGTCTGTAAAAATAGCTTTGAAAGCGTGAATTCCATGAACCACAAAATCCTCTGCCAGTCTGTAAGGAAGTAGAAGCTATGAAATCACCAGACTAAATCATCCCTGTTGCATTGTATCATGGTTATGGGTTTTATTTTCACATGCTCTTTCTCTTTGTCCACCCCTTCCCCCATACCCTTCACTCCCCATCTCCCTCTCTTTCTCATTTTGGGTCAGTCTCAGTGGTCAGGTATGCTGCAAATGTGTACTCTTGGTTAAAGCCAAGGTAACATTCCAATTTGCTGGTTATTCCCCCCAAGTGTGTCAAATAATTCACTTTTAGTTTTCTCATTATATGGTTGGGACTAACTGTGTTGCACTGCTGGCTATCTCCGTGGGGTCTGTTTGGGGTTGTGAACAGAGCCCATAACCAGTTAGCTTAGGATGTTATTTATGTTCATGCCTCTGTGTATTAAGGCTCTACTATGAAAGATTTGAGAATGGCTTTGCTTTAGGTTGGTGTGACATGACATTTCTGGATTTTTATAATTATTACATAATTATAACTAATTCTATACTGCAAGCACTATTGGGGGCTTTATGTTGTGTTGTAAGAATTTGTCAGTGAAATCTGCCATACAGTCTCGATATATTAAATTATCAGTATGTGGATCCTACAGCTACAAACATAGAGGGACATGGGTTTATAAATGACCTTAAACAAGATTCTGATTCATCCCAAAGGATAGATGAATGGTCATCAGGTTAATTATGAGGCCCATCCCAAGACCAGTATAGGAAACAGCTGAGTGAGAAGGGATACCGCGATGTTTCCTTTAGTTTGGCGGTTACCGGTATGCTGTAGATAAACTAGGTCATTCCCCGCTCCGTCTGCAGAACGCAGGAACGCATAGAGAGCTGACTGCTACCTCCCTCCAGTCCAATGTGACACTCAGGAATGCTGTAAATATTTAACAATGCTTTGCGGTACTGCTTCGGAGGTGCCAAATGTCTCCGCCTGCCACCTGTCATTATTTTCTCTTCAGGCCAACACAAAGGACAGCACACACAGTGTCGTTAGCACCAATTCAACCTGGCCCGACTTGACAGATACTCGTATTCATTTAGTGTCAAGTAGTACCATGTAATGCCGCCACTCATTCGTACTGTACTTGTTGGCTGTTGGGAGTTTGATAAGTCAGCAGGCTTTGAATAAGGACTGGGATGTTTGTTTGGCAACTCACATTGCAGACAGTGGCTTTACACAACATATGTCACCTTGCTTGTTAATAAATTAACAACTGTCTGCCTGGAAAGGCTTTATAGGGATGTGGTGCAGCCAGGAGCAGGAACGGGACACACTTGACTGCACACCTGTTATGTTGTCTACCATGGGGAGTTGGATAGGTCTGGACTGGACCCTGCTACACTGACAGGACTGGGCTAAAAACGTAACCCCTGTTTCCTCTGACACTATAAATTAGGGCAAAATTAGGGCACTCAAGCAGTCAGGATAGAATTCTCAAATTTGAGCTGAGGGGAAATGTTGGCAGGAGTCTCCCAGTTTCACAACTGGTGCCACCCCGTTCAGATTTGGATCTGGTGATGCTGTTAATATGTAGTCAGCAGCAAAGTGCCATTGCTGGATGCTAAAACCTATTTAGCTAGCTAGATTGTGTTGGTTGCTGTAAGCAATAACCATTGACAAACAAAACTGTAGCTGTCAAACATGTTACAATTTATAGCTAAATACGTTAATTTATATTTGCACAATATAACTGTACGCCCTTGAATTCTAGCTAAATAACACTAGCCAGTGTTAGCTTGCTAATCACATTTGAAACAAGCTTGCTACCAATGTCAGGTGACAGGGATTTTAGCTTCCATAATATTAGCCAAGTCATATTAAAAGCTAGCCTACTTACATCCTAGCAATACTGTATTTTATTTGGTTAGTTCACTAGCTAACTACTTAATGCCATTTCAATACATGGTTATGGTGTTTGGCTGTAGTATTGGGAATTGGTAGTTACAGCGTGTTAGTCAACATCTTGCATGTAAACCAATTGACCACCAGATAGTTACTGCATAAAGTCAGCAAATACTGCACTTTTGGTTTGACTGATGTGAGGTATCCTTTGTTTAGAATTGCAGTGTAACAAGGCACTCCCAAATTGTCCCAGTGCGGATGGCCCTAGTGTATACCTGATGCTTTTTGTAGTAGGAAAAAACAACATTCTGACGGAAATAAATTAGCTAGCGAGGACAGTTCGTGTGGATAGCACAACTTGATCACAAACGAGGAAAGAAGTATTCCAGTATATCAGTGGGAAATGTGATATAAAATCATTTTAAAAAGTGTTTTATTTCTTGTTAAACATAAAAAATGTACATAGACTGTGTTTACCTTCTATTATAGTCCTGAATAAAACAGAAAACAGAATTGTTGTCTTATTTGTTCACATAGATTGTGAAATCCTTACCCTCACTTTGCTATGGACAGAAAAACCCACCCAATTGCCAAAAGATGTTGTCAACAAAGAAAGCCCACAATATAACCTGGCACCTGAAAATATGTCAGTGACAGAGAAACCCGCGATACTGCCGACCATCTGAAAAGACACCAGGGACAGAGAAACCCGCGATACTGCCGACCATCTGAAAAGACACCAGGGACAGAGAAACCCGCGATACTGCCGACCATCTGAAAAGACACCAGGGACAGAGAAACCCGCGATACTGCC
>JACXGJ010007061.1:0-31853 GCA_016801105.1 Esox niger | reverse complement strand
GGGGGGGGGGGGTTTCCTCCCCTTTATCTATAAACAGACAGTGCGCCAACATGAGCGATTAGCATGTCAGTGTCGCCTTATTTGGTTTCAATAGCCATTCGCGGACAGTGTCCCAGTTAAGATGACTACTTCAAGAAGGGAGAAAGGCCGAAGCCAGCAGAATAGTACATAGCATCACACTGAATGTTGGCCAGATGTTTGTTTTCTTAACCCACATGTACCAACTGAATTTAGACAATTAAATAAGTAGCTCAGCTTGGGGTCTATTTGGGACATACTCCCACAGTACCTGTGGATTTTCAGAGTAATGTAGGAGGTGATTTCAAGCAATGCTACATAATGCAAAATAACTAAAAATAATGTAAAAAACTAAAATTAAGCAAAGAAATAAGAAACTGTTTGATCATTGAAATGTTCTCCGAGAATTGTAGCTCCAATAGCAAGGCAGAAGAGACGTGGAATTTTCTACCACACCATCAAGTAATTAGGGCTACGGTTAGCCTTTGGAGCGAAACCCTTAGCTCGCAGGAATTAGAAAGGGCATTGTCAGCCAACCAGAGCTAGAGGCGGCGACCTCAGCGCGAAGGAAGCTTGAGTCCAGTGCTCTGGCCATGTTTCACTCTATACTGTGCCACAACACGGACAGAACCAGACCACGGCTCAGACAGAGGAGCCCTTTCATCTCAGCAGGGGTGAAGCAAGCCATGTCAGTGATCTGGTCTGGGGCCTCGGAGTGTAGAAAAGCCTGGTTCCTCTCCACTCACAGCCCCCCCCCTGCCCTTCAATGGTCCCACCAGTCGCACAGTCCACCACCTCCATTGAAAGAAATACACATTCAGCTGGCTGACATGGGACACATTCTGAACAGAAACAATATCTTCTCCAAGCAAGTGGTTAAAATTGCATAGCGGGCCTCTCTTGGAAAAGGGCTATCACAAAGACATCCAAAACATATTGTCAGAGTGTTCCAAGATATACATGCCTGGGTTCAGCACAGTACAGGAGACACTCAAGCACAAGATAAACAGTTAGCCAGTATTTTCTCTTTAAAGGGTATAACCAAGGTGAGACTTCCAAGGTGAGCATTATTTCAGGGGCAGTGTTGATTAGAGACTTTCAGTCCAGTCTGCATCATGCTACATTTCTAGGGCAGCACAGTTCAAGACATTGACCACCATCTCAATGCCAGCAATGACCGCAGGTAAAAAGCAACAATTTAAAATACCGCTTATCTAACCCTAGCAGCCATATTTAAAAAGGTAGCCACTACTACGATACCTGTGCTGGGTGAGGAATATCTGTTAGATCAAAATGATGTCCCACAGAGAATGCAAAAAGAAAAGTAAATGTGTATAAACCTTGACTGTCCTCGGTACAACTGTCCTCAATGGTGGAAACAACTGCATGAGAACAGCATAGAAATCAAAGACAATTCACTCAGTTACGATATAATTTAGGTTCTGTTAAACCCTCTAATTACCAAATTAGGCAATTTGCAAAAAAGGTGAATAGACCATGTCTCTTTGGGATCATACAGAAGCCATTGTGGCATGATTACACTGTTTACATTCATTTGGGCATCTTGACTTGATTTGAAGGCAATAACAGTTTTCTGGCAAGCCTCACACTTATGAAATCACCTTGGAGACCAAACAAAAAGCCCAGCATAGATTTTCTATTTCTTGGGGTTGTACGGTAGTTGTGGTAGCATAAGGTCCACTAGATTTGATTAGATCATTATCGAAGTTAGTAGTTATTGCCGTAATTTGTCACCATTTGGCTAGATGGTCCCCACATCACACCAGTAACACTAGTTTAACACGAACTGAATGTTTTCTGACTTACCAAGTGGGGACAGACTACCATATGAGGTTGAGGCTAACGGCCAATGCAATCCCCAGCAGGCTAGCTTCCTAGCCAACTACCATTCTTCGATATCCTCATCCTATCCTCCGGTTTAATTTAAATTGGTAACATGTCCATTTTAAGGGGCCTGGGCAGCCAAAGGCAAAAACTGTATATGGCGGTACAGAACTACAGTCGGGGGGGGTGGGAACAGCTGGTGGTGGGGAAGATTTCAAGGTTTTGGCAGGTGGGTGTGTCCTTGCCACACCATCAGACACCCACATTAAACCACATGTCCAAGAGAAATCGTGTTTGGCCACACGTCATCGCTGCTTCATTTCTTAATGAGCGAGCTGCGGGTGCAGTCGCTCTTTAAAGAAGTGGACGAATCAAAGACTTGGCAAAACGTGCAATTATCCTACTCTCCATGGATATAGGTCATTAGGACTTCGAGCAATTGCAGCCTATAAATAAATAATCAGTAAACAGCATGATATACAGTTTGGTGAGAAAACATTCAAGGCCTAGGAAGCTCCAAAGGTCTGGACAGTTACCTTATGTGACTGTGTTGCGCCCGTGTGGGTTTGAATTCGGCCCACTGCTCTTTCCGCACAAACTCCCTCCTCCAATAAGAGATCGTAAATGCTCACTGCGCGATAATAACAGCATCCATCCATTTAATAAGTAGGAAAACACATTTGTATGGATCTTAGACCATTCTCTCTATATAGAGCCCTCCAAGATTGTGGATGTCATACCTACTCCAGTTATAGACTGAAAGCAGCATCAATTTAATCCACAAGTTTTCCATGGGTTTGAAGTCCAGATACTGCTACTGACCTTAATTTCAATTAATTTTTATTAAGTTCCTTTGTACGCCACTAATGACTAGAATTAATTGCAAAGGACCCTTAAACTTGACACTCATCCCCTCTCACTCCTTTAGAAACCCACTAACCCAGTGGTCATCTGATCAATGCACCTGCTGAGCATTAAATCAACCAGAAAACAATGTACCTCTTTGTCCAAGCACCACAGGAGTGGGTTTGATATTGATATTAGAATGCATTTGCTTAAAATACACTAAATAAGTATTGTAAAATATTGTGATGGACCGTTGACATTCAAAGGCTATTTTTAACAAAATCCACAAAGCATTTTGCAAAAATAAATCTACAATCTGTAATGGAGTCTAAGTCTTTAGACTTCAACTTCTGCTGTGTTCAAAGGATAAAACAGGTCTATTCTTAATTTCTGTTTTGGGTTGTGTTTGTGTGTTATTGTTTTTTACCAAAGAGTAGAAACATAATTTCTGTTCCATTACCTGACTGTTTTCTCAATGTTTAATACACATCAGAAATAAAAATGTATTCCTGTGCGACACAACACGACAGTAGGAACTAATGGGAAATTATCATCTGACCATCTCAAGGGACTTTTGAGCTAGCTAATAAACAAAATGATAAATAATTCACATAGTTTTAACTCCTATGATCACCAGCAGCGTGAATAGAGGAAAGTGGAGTCTTAGCTGTTTAGCCTCAAGTTCAGAAGAATCCTTGGAGTGCCAAAGAAAATTGGTGTTGTTTTTTAAAGTAAGTAGGCCATCTGCTGTAGGCCTGCTGCTGAGGTGGTCTGAAAGGGGATAGAACCCCTGAGACTGGTTTGTGGAAGCAGAGGGGGTTGCCAAATGTTTACACATTTCAGCACGTTATTTGCATTGTCCACAGGGAGACAATCAGCACACAATTCCCTCCCTGTAGGATTACAGAGATAAGATGGAACGTAAATGGATTTTACACTCCTCCAACAGCAGGACAGAGGTGCTCTTCAGAAGACAGATTTTACCATTAGAACTTAGAAACACATACGGCGTGAAGGCATAAGATGGCAGCTATGCTGAAGAACTCCACTAAGTGTGGGTGAAGTTAGAATTCTTTAGTAGAACAAAAAGGGCAAACAGTACGACCGTTTCCAGAGGGGGCCACAACGGAATAAACATATCTTCTTTTGAATGCATTTAAGCTAAACCTACAACTTCGACAAAGACTAGATCTGGCTGGCTACACTCAAAAGACATGAGACCTCAAAAATGTGTTTCGAATAAACAGATATTTTCAGAAAGGGGGACCCCACAATTAGTAATTTGATACTCCCTCCCGTGTGTAGGTCTCAGTCCAATTCTCTGGAATCAATCAGAGCTCCCAAAGGAACTCCCTGCTCCCCTTAATCTCCTGGTTTTATTACTTTCCAGACAGAGTTGGGCCCATTCCACCCTACCCCCATCTCTCCCTTTTGTACTGATCTCCAGCAAAGCCTACGTTTTTTTTCCACTCCCCTTCACTTCACTACTGCAGAACGCTTTTCATGCAGGAGAGGCTCTTTCATCAGCCTCCTCACGCAAGAGAGCCCAATAGCCAGCAGAGGCCCATCACTCTACCAAGGACTCTGGTTCCCTTCACATGCATTCTTTCAAGTGAGGCAAGCCTACCTAAAAAATTAACTGTTAAAACAGACCTGGCCTACATTTTGCCATCAAAAACAATGTCACATACTGGATCACGGAATTTAAATAAAAAAATTATACAGTATATAGACTGATCGCAGTATACAGGCAACTCAATGAACTGCCTATTACTTTGGAGTCTACACACACAGTTGGCAGAGGGATTTAACACAAATGCGTTGAGTCTCGGAGCAATCGAGTGTGTGGGTTTGCTCAAGTCAATCCAGTGATATAGACAGGCCTCTGTCTGTGCACGTCAACATGTGCGGCGAGTATTAAACTCAATAGCGACGTACACATTTTCTCAGTCACTCAGTCCTTGGAATGCGCTATCAGATTCCCTATTATAAAGCAGGAAACATGAGGTCAAGACATTACCTCTGTTTATTATTAGATTATCAACATTCCACTATAGAATGAAAAGCACCGAAACTAAACGACTGGAGTTGAAGAAACCGCAAAAGTTAGTGCCCATGAGAATTAAATAAAACCTTATTGCAGTTGGCAACTCTTGACTGTGGCCAATTAAGAAAAAAGATTAGTAGATAAATAGCGTATGTCTACTGTTTATCCATCAGCTAAACATGTATTGACGCACAGGTAATGAGATGTCTCGTGGACTGATGATGCTAGCTTATGGCTTGACAGTAAGCCCAAATGAGAGTCATTAGTTCGTGGTTATAGAGCTGGATTATCGCCATCCGTTGCAATTACGTGACTGTAACGGTATTGAGGTGAAAAAAGATCGCGACCTGAACCGGACTGCTAATACAATTAAACAAATGCCATTTCGCTTTGCATAGGCAAGACAAATATAAACATAAGCAAATATTTCCACGCGTGTACAGTAGCTCTACCTGGGCATTAGACAAGACAGCCTGCGCATAACAATGATACCTGTAGAAGGAATAAAACCATTGGAATCAAAATCCACAAAAATCAATTACGTATTTTAAAATCACAGTAAAATGTTAAAAAAAAAACAAGATAGAAACATATTGTTTTTTTGTATTCTACCACCTATGTTAATCTTGTGGTCGGAAAGGAACACTACTCCTATCAGCTAGAAAACCGAAATACAACTGACTAATTAGCTTGCTTAGCCTGCAGATGTCTAGAAGCTACAAGTCAATGCACCATGTCTGTTGCTGGTGCATTCCGGACGTACTAGCTCGAGCTGTTGTTGTAAACGCAAACCAATAAAACATCTAACAAGCGCCGAAACCACATTACAAATTAACACGAAGAAAGTATCCAAGAGGACAATGGCTTAGGTAGTGTAACGCTTACCTTTGTCGGCATGTCTTGACACGGTGTTCGCCGGGTAAAGAAAGGTGAGACAGAGGAGAGAGAGGAGCAACCGTGCTCCCCGCTCGGCCATCACTTTTCAAAAATAAATGTTTGCAGGCTTCAAGTACCCCGGAGAAGACCTGTGTTTTAAATCCTTTCCCACCTCCTTCGATACACTCCTGAGTCAAACGAAGAAGTGTAATGTATGACCTATGAAATATTTAAAAACATCTGGAACCAGCTACTTTTCAAACTGGCCGGAGGAAACATGTAGCTGGCTTGTGAGCTCGAAGTATGGAGAGACCGCAGGTTAGAATGTTTTCTCAACTTGGTGGAGGGGGTGAAAGAAAACTGAAGTCAATCCATAGCTTCAGCGACAATGCAGCCGGAAAACGGCGTAATCGACGCTCACGCACGAACGCAATCTATTGCAACTACAATCAAAACGTAAACACGAGAACGAGGATAGTTGAAAAGATTTATCAAGGTCCGACTGACGGGAGAAAAACGACACGGCTGCCAGCTCCGGCTTGCGAACGGAACGTAATAGCAGCGTGGAAGGGGTGGAATTCTATGTGGGTCCCCGGAAAACAGGGCGTGGAGTCGGACGGAATTCAGGATTGTTGACGTAGGTTTGGGCCGGACTATGTTGGCAAAACGTAAACTATGGCTTGGGTATTTTATCAAACGGCTAAATACCTGTAAACCTGTACCTGCGGAGTGTGCAAGTAAAAGTACAATTAAATAAAAAATAATGAAATTGTACAACCTGTGATTTACATTTCAAAATGGTGAGACATTCCATTGAATATCTTAGATAGTCTACAAAATAGTTTTAGCTTTGAAAATACAACAAAATGGTGGTAACTAGTTTAATGTTGTATAATCTTGTAAGGGTATACTTATTTTAATTAAAATATGTGGCTATAAACCTAGTTATATATTCGTTATTAATACTTATTCTAGGCCTATGTGTAGTCAAATCTTTTAATCCATACCGAAAATGAAAATAATACGTTTTGGGTCCGGAACAATAAAAAACAATGTAATCAAATGTTTAAGCCTTACACTTTCATCGGTGCTATACACTGAATTGAGTTTGCACGTTTGAACATAATTAAGCACTGATTCAGGATCTGTTCATGGGTGCATCATTTGCTGTATGCCATCCTCTTCGGATTTTGATTCCACATTTATGGTGTAAGAATTTGTATTTTTCATTCTAAATTTTTCTTCTGGCAAAATATATTTCTGGTGTAATAGATTGGATGGCTATTTACAGGCATTGAAAGGCAACGGTAGGTCATTATTGTATCTTCCAACTATAGTGGCTCAACTCCTCAGAACAGTATTTTCAATTTTAGGTGTAATTACATTTTTCACTCCCTAGCCTCGAAACGGTATTCCTAAAAGCGTGCTATGACGCTCAAAGAGCTCCCAGGAGATTTTGGACCTCCCTGCCCCTTAGTAATTAATAATCTAGAGTAAAACGTGTTGTCCAAAGTTTGTGCACATTCCAAATATTTGCATGATGGTTTCTTCCTGTTGATATACAAGACTGACCTTTATTGTATACAGACAAGGCATTTGGCCAAAGCAGCAAATTACTATGTATTTAATGCTGGTCTATTATGTTGGAAGGATCTCAGGGAATCTGAGATTCATGCCTCACAATAATCCCCATAGTTCTGACATACTTCTAACCGAACTGTGACCAGAATCTGAATAGCCTTCATTCGCTGAGTACATTTAAGCATACCCTGAATTTTGTGTTGTGGTTAAACTATTTTAAATTCACTTCAGACAGTAAGGCCAAGTGAAGCAGTTTCACCCCACACTGATATCAAAAGTAATCATAAACAATCTGAAATCCCCTACTTTATTCAGAGTGTAGAGCAATGGTATTGATGGTGTGATGATGGAACAATAATTGTGAAACAAGAAAACAAAAGTTTGGTCCTATGCATACACCATCGAGTAAGAACTCGGAAAGGAGTGCCTGACTCTTGTTTGATAATCCCACTGGCTAATTTCTTCACTCAAGCACACAGAAATATGGAAGAGCTCCATCTACTGGCTAATGCACTTCACAACTTTTGAAAAGAGTTGCACCGCCAACCCCATTCACACATGGACACATTTTAATTAAAGCTATAAAATGATTGCTATTTTTGCATTGTTTGCGAAATCTTGTCCGTCTTTCCCAAAGTTCCATAAAAATTAAGTAAAAAAAGAGCTATTGAAAAAGTGTAAATAACACTCACCTTAACAGTCCTTAGCGGAGCTATGTAGACCGTAATCATGCTTCAACATGACCTGGAGGTGATTCCATGACTGAGAAGGATAGTGACTAAACACAGTCTTCCTCTAATCAGGCAATCCTTACGTGAGTACATTAAATTCATAGTACCTGAATAATCCAATTGCCGCTTTGCTTTGGAGCAATGAGACGCTGTAAATACCTGCCGAATGGAACCTGTGTATTCCACAGGCTGTGAATTGTGTAGGATCTCATTTCAGACAAGGCTTTTCCACATGCTATGAAATGTGTAGGATCTCATTTCAGACAAGGCTTTTCCTGTGAACCATACACTGCAAAGTGTCTCTAGCTGTGAGGTTCTCTAGCTTTAAGGTTCTCTAGCTCTGAGATGCAGAGAGGAACTAACGGCCGGTTTCGCTAAAAACTAATTTTGCTTAGTCTAGGACTAAAACGACAAGCTCAACGGAGTTGTCTGTTGAATTTGGAAGTTTTCTATTAATATGAAACTGGCCGGGTGTTTTAGATCTACAGCATCTCAATCGCTTAATTACCCTTCATTAGGCATGTAGAATCATAGCATTGAACTTAAAAGTGATTTTTTCCCCTAAATGATAGGTTAATAAACCAAGATATGATTATACCAATAGATTAGGCACTCTTAACTCTGGCTCTTTGGTACTTAATCAAGAAATATCTTCTCAAAATCCTTTTGAATCCGTTGAACCGTTCGGACCGAGTCAAAACTCTAATTTTACATATGCGGTCTGTAACAGGAATCATACTGATTTTGCCGGTTTAGTTGACTATGATTACGTTGTGAATTTAGCATTTTTTAATTGGAATCAAAAAGCACAAAATATAGGCCAACCACAACCCTGCTGGGCGAAATTAAACCGCTCTTTCATATGGATTCCTAAAAAAAATGACGTCTGTTTCGAAAAATGAAGTTCTTCGCCGGAGAAACTGGTATGGATTACGCGCATAGGCGTCAGAATTAATGTGATCCCAGTGTGAATCAGATCCTATTATTCCGAGTCAGATTAAGTGGTGTGAGGGGATTACGGCGGGCGGACTCGTTTGCTCGTCGGTGTGTGGCAACATGCTCACTTCCTGCGGAGTACGCGCTACGAGGTGCTACCTCATTCACTTACCAGTAAACACAGGGGGACCGGGTTATAAGCTTATAAATATGCATACACACACCAGGGCATGAGAGGCTAGGGGTCAAGTGTAGAACGTGGGCCTACAGAGTGGGGTTGACGACGAGTGAATTATCCTAGTGCTGACAGAGGGTGACAATGAAGTTGTCACGTCTCAGAGATTGTACAGTGGTGGGGGTTGTGAATTAAATAGAAATTGCATACAAATTCCTGAGGAGAAAAATGTGTACATGTTGTGTGTGCAGAGCACATCCTGTGTGTGTGGGGGGGAGATTCTGCAGACCTGTGAAATAAACAGCTGCTGTTTTGCTTGGCGTCCCACACGGGTGAAGATGGCTGCACATCGCTTCACAGAAAACTCTCACCTGCCAGTGCACAGCGTATATTTACTTCAGCAGGAACAGGAGAGCACCAGGATCCACGTGATACATGTGCTTACACGGGAATATTTTAAGACCTGGCACACGCCACCTCTCACATGTCAGCGTTTTCTAGCTCTCTCCCACTTAACTCTCTTTTTCTCCCACCCCCGTCTCTTTTCCTGTTTTTCAACTCCATCGAGGGTAATAGTTATTCTAATGACCCCTCCATGAAATGACACATCGACCAACCTTGACCACTATAAGACCTGCCCTCTGGACTCCAAAGAGGAAGACTGGGCAGAGAATAAGCAGGACCTCCAACTAGTAAATAGCCATATAGGTAATTACTTAAAACGAAGTGTCAGAGTTTAGAAGTAATGCAGTGGACCACAACACACTTCTGTAGCTCTGGAACTGGACAGTGGATGAATTGTTCTAGAAGTTCAGTGTATTGGCAGTGTGGGGTCCTTTACAGATCTAGATGCATCTTTAGGTGCCCGTTGTTGCGGTGAAGCTCAAAAGAACACACTTACAAATGCAGTACATTTAACCACATGTTTATTTTCAGCATTTTCAGGTAAAAACAATACTTACACAACTTAGAGCTAAGAATAACAAATGCACTCGTATCAACTCACTTGCATGAAATATGCTTTTGTTTCATAACTAACACACAGAGCAGAACTGGCGAGTGTTTGGATTGGTGTGCCAGAAGTCACGCAGGAAACGTTCGATTTATTTACATTATGCACTGTGTCAATTAACGAATTCCTACTTCGTGTGCAAGGGACTTCACAATGATAACAGTTTTCTCAAGACATTGGTGGATTTGTCTCCTTGATCTGCCGGTATTGTGTGGATTCTTCAAAAAGAGGTTAGAACTCGAGCTGTGAAAGCACCATGACTGACAGGAAAAGGGCAGGGCAAACTGAAAGGTCAATGACTTAAAATAAAAGGAAATTAAACTGTATTCACTAAACTCATTAAACTAAACAGTCCATGGCTCCCTGAATATCTCCGAACACTAAAATGAAATAGAATTGCATTTGTATGAGTGTGGCGTTTCACTGAGGAGAGAGTACTTAATCTGTGACTCATTTACGGAAGATGGCCACTCCCCGTGCTTCAAAGACCACCATTATATCTTGGCTCTGCAAATTCTTTGAGGGAAAAAAGGCATTTAAAAGGAAAATTAGTGCGAGCGAAGGTGTAATTTGTCAAAATGACATTTGAAAGAGTTTTGAGTGCAGAGGATAATGCAGGCTTGAGAGTGTTCAGCCATGCTCTTCCCTCCCTGCCGTCAAGCTTAGTGAAGGCAGGCTTCTTTAACATCCCAGCAGGAAGCTAGCATGCCGCGTTGCCACACTAGCAAACCGAACAGCGTAAACACTGGGCTTCAAAACGAATACTCAATGCTGCTGTGTAGATCTTTCAGCACTGGCCCTCTTTGAATTAGGCACTGAAATATGTTTACAGAGTCCAGCTGTGCGGCCCTCTGAATTTATTTTTGTAACGAGCAAATATTAGGAGTTTCTCGGGTGCCAGTGTTGATACAGCGTGGCGCTGTCGAAGCACAGTGCGACGTCCACGAGTCTCTGAGGGACACAATGGATTCGTCGGCGATTGGTAGAAGTCGCTTCTGAGAGAGTGACCTAATCAGGCTGAATAATACATTGAAATCCCAATCCTGCTGACATATTCTCTTTGTCCTTTGTCCAGATGAGGTGGTTTTGTTTTTATGACCCAGGTCAAGGCTGAATGGATGGGTTTCTATGTCTACAGGTTGTAATTACTGGCTGTTGATATGAATCGAAGTCGCTCAAGGGGTTTTGTTGGGGACACGTGGAACCCTCCAACACTAACAGCCTGAGACATATGACCACACGCTTCCCTTCCTCCAGCCCCCCCAGCCCGGCAGCTCTTGTGGTTAAGGGCTTTCTTCCTGCCAGAGGAGGTCGGCTGTTGTTGTTGGAATCGCTGCAACCTCTTAAAGGGGCACTCTCAATCAACGCTGACTGCATTTCCTTAACAGGACTCAGCGGGGACAGAAAGGGGAATATGAAATGAGAAGCATTTCATATTCACCACCCATGTCAACCTTAGCAACTACCAAAAAAAATAAAATAACGTCAAGTGTTAGATTTTGACAGTCAATTGTACACCACATTTGCCTCCTTTATTCATCCTCCTTTCCTATCCTCCCTTCTGTGGGTGAGCTGCTTTTCTTGGCCACATGGTGTGGACCATAATGTTTCATCCACGATGGATGATCATACCTTGCCACCATGGAGCTGGTCAGCGGTCTCTCAACGGCTCAGTGAGACGGGTCTGACAGCAGCGGAGCCGAGTTCCAGTGAAGGGGAGGCCGCCATGTTGCGATAATGGAGGCGAGAGAAAACACAGAGAGCTTCGACGGGGAGGCAAAACACCACAATCTGTTTCGGTGGAACAGACTGAAACAATTACTATGGGGAGAATATTCATTCGTTCTAGCCGGCTCCATCTGCCTGGTGGTACTCTAACACTCTGCTCAGAGCTACAGCCATGAACCACGACTGGATCCCTGAGGTCATTGGAATTCTTCTCGCTTCTCTCGTTGTTTATGGTCGTCTGTTTACCCAGTGAAGAGGCCAGTGGCATCCAGTACCCCCACGGGTCCCCGTGCTGCTGTCCCTCAATTCATCCCCCTGGCCGACGGCCCTCTTCCAGTCCCTGGGCCGACATGAACATTACCCTTGTCGTTCATACGACGGAGCCACCCAGACAGTTGGTCATCTGTTGCCTCACAGTGACGTTAAAACAATCGTTTACTCAACGGCTTTGTCGGAATGCTCAGAATTAGCCGGAGGATCGGTGTAATAGAACGACAGCAGAACCGTCCCGTATTGCACACAGGAGCACTCACCTTTTCAGACCCCACGCAGAGGAGGGTCATTTAGCCTAACACAGACCAAACAGCCTTCCTTTGTATCCAGTCCCATTCACCACGCCACGGTCGGAGTAACATGCTAGGCAGAGAAATGATGCATTAATCCCCAGTTGTCCATTACAATGCATTACCGCTGGCGTGCGTCTTTTTTCAAGACGTTATTTATTCCTTCCATGTAATTAGGTCTGCCCGTGTAAGATGACTATTTGTTACCCTGATGTTATATCTTATTATGTCTCAAATCTGTTCCCCTGGGAATCACTCTGCGTGTAGGCAAAGTTTTTTTCAGCTTCCACATTGATATATGGTTCCCTCTTTCTTCTTTTGAAGCACTGCTGAATCCGTCAAGGTTTTTTCTCTCACGTCAAAGTGATGTTCATTTACATGTTTGTGTGAATGTTTCATCTCCTGCCCAATAACGCGGAAGCTCGCAATCAGAACACCTGAATGTACGAGTGAATGTCAGCCAAATGTCATTTGCATTGCAGGTTAAAAGGACTGCACGGTTGGGACTATAAAGCCCTTTATTTTCATAAATATCAGTGTGGATGAACATCAGTTAAAGGTTCTTCTCACAAGATGACACGATAATCAAGTCGGACAGCAACATAAACAGAATTCAAATTTTCCAGTACTGCCATTGTCGACGCTTCACAGTTTGCACCCTCCCTTGAAATGGCTCAGGGTGTAAATGGATTAAAAGGTTGTAACTTTGCACATAAAAATGCAGGGCTTCTGAGCGTGTGAGGGAAGTATGACATTAGTTATGTGTTCGCAGCCTACAATGTGTGACGCTAGAGAGGAAGATACCATCAAAGGATAAAGATCAGCACCGGTTAATAGGCCCACTAAGTATGCTTGTGTTTTTAGTAGGTGATTTATTGTAATGACAGAGGTCAAAAGATCTGCAGATTTGGCCATTACAGATCAATTCATGTCCATGCTGCACTGCTCTCCCCATATCTGATTGTAGATCACTGGAGTCTAATCAATGGAGTCTAGTGTTTTCCCGCTCCAGACTAATTTCTCAGTTTAAGGGCTAGCGTGATGTTATATGAGGTAAGTTGACTGTGGAACACATTCTCATTTACAGCAGCATCCTGGGGAACAGTTACCAGGGGAGGTGGGGGGAACAGTTACCAGGGGAGGTGGGGGGAACAGTTACCAGGGGAGGTGGGGGGAACAGTTACATGGGGAGGTGGGGGGAACGCATGAGCTAATTGGAAGCTGGGGATGATTAGCCAGCCATGCTGATGCAAGGGCCAGACTGAAAATGTGTCCGTGACACCGGGGTTAACACCCCCGCCATGGGATCTTTAGTGACCACAGAGAGTAAGGACACCTGTTTAAAGTCCCATGCAATGTTAGAACAATTCACTGCCTTTGGTGCATTTGATATATAGACCAGAGTGAAAGAGTGCCCGGTTCTGACCCTCCTACACAGGGACACTGCTGAGCGTCAGATGCAAGCCAGCAGTTATGTTATGTTGTGTTATAGACTTGCTTATCATTGATGAGTGTGCTCTGTCCACAACACAACAGTCAACGAAGCCATTACACCTCCTCCGTGTAAACATTGTGCAGAAGAGCAATGGCCATTGACGAGGCCCACAGTTTGGTCAAGTGTTGAGTAATAATATGTCAACTGACCTGCGAGAGTGTAGCATCGCGCATTTAAACCTTACTATCCAAGCTGCGCAGATGTCAGCACCTGCTGGAACTTTGTCTTCACACACGTCTGAGAGAACACACTGGATCCAGATCGATGGGGTGTGTTTGGCACTGACCGCACAGTGCCGCTGATCCCAGTCCGTGTTGACATGGCAACTTGTTAACAGTGCAGCACTTCCAAATCGGATCCTCGTGGCAAACCGGCTCCCTGGGTGACAAACACATGACAAACCTGCTGTCCACCAATCAGAAGATGCAGCTTGGTGGACTATCCAGGTGTTATGGGAAGCCTGTACTTTAGAGTGCCGACCGCAGTGAATTTCAATTGCGTGGGTGTGTTTGGGGGGGGACGTGACAAACAGTTACACATCATTATCACATTGACTGTGAATGAATGGGTTTGGTGAGTGACACTATATGAATTTGAATTCGTGTGTGATTACGCAATTACAGCACATTTAGAGCACCAGCTGCATGAATCCTACCGCTGCGACTCTGCAGTGACACTGTCAGTTTTAATGCGATGTACTGCAACGATAGAGATCGGTCGCCGTGTTGGGTGTGAGTTTTAAAGCCCTGGCTGGCCACTTTGACCTCTTCTTTTCTCATAGCGTCCACAGCATCTTGCAAACGGATTGATCAGGATGAACATCACCGATGGCACAGCATCACTTCTCTACCACCTGCCACAAATAGCTTTCGAGCCAGAGACCATCTGAACTCACTGAACAGCCAACAATCCAACTACTGTAAGAAGCAGCCTCTCTAGGAAATATTGAGAAGCAAAAGAGCACCTTCTAGGACTCAGAGTACGTGACATCACTGATTGCACGCTACTTGTACACACACCACTAACTAGCTAGCAAATTCAAATAATCTACAGATGAATGCGAACATATTCAGTATCAGTAAATTTAGTTTTTAATCCATCCACAACGCAATTGCAATACTCAAATCCCACTTACATATCTAGTTTTCTTATACAATTTGATCTCAATTTCTTATTGCCAAAATGCATCCTGAAATGTTATGGTCATTTTATAAAATGTTCTGGGGAAATTTCCAGTATATTCTCCAAACAATTTTAAAATAAAGTTGTCATCCATTGTGCGAAATCTGGAAGAGTAGTCTTTCTTCAGTTCACGCGTCATTTCCTGTACTTCATGTGCACATGCCGACTTGCACCTTATTCTTGCACCTTCACCTTGCTCTCATTGCACATTTTGAACTGCCACTGTACTTGCATTTTCAATTGTCAACCTTGGGAACCTCGTTGCTGCTATCCATGCATTTCAGTTGCACATGCCACCTTACTCCTTCAATACGCCTCATTTGCAAATTCAGAATGCCACTGAGAATTGCCAGAACTATTTATCTCAGCTGTACATACATTATAATTAATACCTGTATATTGTCTGTACATTTGTACATTTTCCACTGCACATTTAAAATTGC
Source organism: Esox niger (assembly GCA_016801105.1). NCBI lineage: Eukaryota > Metazoa > Chordata > Actinopteri > Esociformes > Esocidae > Esox > Esox niger. The sequence continues at coordinate 16,375 of JACXGJ010007061.1, read as the reverse complement.
CATTTGTAATGTATTTGCCTTCATTGCAAATACATTCCACTTGTACATTGATATACTTATTACGTGTCAATTTCTCTGCACTCCTTTATTCACACTTCTGGTTATACACAAACTGCCTTTTCTTGTACTGTACCTGTATTGTTCAATGACAATAAAGTAGAATCAAAATCTAAAGGGAATTTTCCTAATTTGCTCCCCATCTTGTGGAAATGAGCTGAATTCCAGTAACAATACATTCTAACCAGTTAATCAGACGTAATATACAGACACTTATAAACAAGCTTGTTGCTTAGCAAATATATGAAAAAGACGCTTGGTCAGTTTGCATTTGGAGGATTGAGGAGTGTTTAAAAAATACCTCCAACATGCTTTCTTAGACCGCCACCAACTCGTCAATACCAAAATATGATCAAAAAACATGTGTATTCAAAATGCATTCAATAGAATATATCCAAATGATGAGTAAGAAATGCCATTTAATTTTTTCGGGGTCAAATCCCATTTCTGGGAAGTCTTGAGAACACTGTGAAATAGCTTTGAGGACAAAACAGTACAGTGAATCATTGCTTGTGTGACGGGGATCCCATTATTGTTGTCTCTGTTGCAGTGAGAAAGGAAATCAACACGGACAGCTTCAAACTCACTTGTCACCATCATTACAATTCTACTCTGTCTTTTACAGCCAAACGCTCTGAATCTCCTGTTGGGGTTTCGTTTGAACTTTTCCTGCGGCTCTGCGAGTTCTGCCCCTCTAATTAAGACATTCATAAATAAAGAAGATTTACTGTGTTTGGCTGGTTACTGTACATACACACTGGAGCGGAATGCAAAAGGCAGACGCTGCAGAGACAGTTTCCTGGCAAACTGCAGTTTAAAATAATAATTTTCCGTCTGTTCCACATTAGTAAGTCGTTCTGATCGTGACAAAAAAACTTCCTAGGATTTTGGAATATCACACAGTAGTATTAGAAAAGGGAAGTCGCGTTATAAAAATAATATGCATATTTAACATTCATTATTCCTAATTCACACATGGCATGTTTTCAATTATTAAAGTCCCACAGAGGGTACCAAACATGAGTCACTATGAAAGAGACAATCGAAATGAGTTTAGGCTTTAATGAGGACCATAAAGAGAATCGTTTCAAAGTGATACGAGGGGTTTCCAGAGTGCTAGAGACCGTTCTAAAATGTATGACGGTGTTGAATATAACATGGTGTTAATATATTTTGATATATCACCGAGTTCTATCGCAGTACGGTGCCTTGAAGGCTTCACATGACCAAGTTAGACAGAAAACACACAGTACACATCATGGTAGATCTGTTTCCAGGCCCGGCTGCAGGATGAAACGACTGGGAGGGCATTTTTTATAAATGAAGAGGCATATCTAATTTATATACCATTTGCAGTGTTTATGGGGAAACAAAACTGGCGGGGCACAGATTCTAACTGGAGGGGCAATGCCCCCTTCTGCCCCCCCCCACTCCTGTGGCGCCGGGTGTGTGTTTTTAGGATTCGCTCATGCTGCATACACTGAGACACCGCAAATATGACCACAATGTTGCATAATTACCATGTTATACTACAGCATCCCATAATGTATTACCATGGCCAGCTAAGTAAGGTGTTACTGAAAGAAAATATCATTTAGACCCTGCTATGGACGGTCAGAATCTGGGTGACATATGGTGAACCGCTGGTGAGGGGCCCCCGGCCCTAAAGAACAGGTGGAACAGACATTCGCAGAGGAAGGGGGGGGGGCTTCGATAATCGGATGAGCCCCAACAGGCCGTGTCTTGCCAGGAGCGATGCCAAGGAGATGCCGTGCGCGAGCCAAGACATACAGCTATGCAACCGACAACCGTGCCGGGACTGGGAGGCCGGACATGTCCTTTCAGCAGACGCTGAATCCACCCAACTGAGCTTCATTCATAATGCCCTCACATGGAACATGTGCGTCCGACTGAAAACTGTCACCGGAAAAAAAAAAATCCAGTTTTCTGACTGAGCTGGCGTCTAGCGACCAGCAATTCATTTTCCGACATATCGATCTTTAGTTTCTTGGCATTTTCTCGCATGAAAGAGCCTTCATTACTCAGAAGAAGAATGGACTGACGAGTTTCAGAAGAAAGCACACTTACACACTGTATACATAAATAGTTTTTGCATATTAAAATGAATCCTAGCCTACACACACATATTGGTATACTCATTGCTGTATAGTTGGCCATTCTACACCCTATATATGAAGATTCAAAACCGTCACTGCACTTCCTGTTATGATATTCTCATACAGAATGATTTCAACTATTTAGTCCTTTCACAGATTTTCTTCCACTTGAGTAACTTACAGGAGCTATCAAGGTTAGCAGTCTTGCTTGAGGACAGAACAACCTATTTTTTTTACGCCAAGTAGAGAAATCTATTCACATTTTAAATACCTACCCATAATATAGGCTACAATTTACAAGACATTTCACCCACAAGGGACTGGCCTTTCTACAAACGACAGGAGTTGTGTCATAGCCCCATGTTTGAGACCAAGCTTACGAGGAGCTAAGGAGGAGGTGAATGGTGCAAGGTTGAAGGAGGGAGGAGGTGGAAAGAGGGAGGCGGGTGACTGAAAACACAGAGCAGCGTGGTTCTGCCACAAGCACTTAGGGTAGACACTTCAGCTAACACCACTAAAAAGCATTAGCCATTTGCTGTTCAAAAATCTGTTGCCCACATTACCATAATCACATAACCAATAGGACGGCAAATTAGGCTATTTAGGGAGGGTTTATGTGCAATGACTCAGTCATGTACCTGCATATGAAAGGGGTTTACTTTGACAGTCTGGTTACAAAGATAAGGGCTTTCATTTCAGTTATATTTTGGTTGCAGCAGGGAGCACATGACAGTATAGCATTGCTATACTATAATATTATTTTAGATGTGAAGCTAACAGTTTTGCTTTCAATGTCAGCATATAGTGGACTTACTGCATAATATTATTATAATAAAAGTACACAGGTACATTAAACACTACCACAATGCAAAAGTGTAGACACAGATAATGTCATTGTCTTGAAAAAGGACGTAGCATTGGCTACGAAACATGAAACAGAAAGACAGAAACAGAAAAACACATGCAGTTCTCCCAAGAAAACTGTATTACTTGAAAATGCATAAAAAAATCCTTGAAAATGAGTATGTAATTGTGTTTTCTTTTGTTTTATTTATTCAGTCCAGGAGATCCTCATGTTGTTCCCCTGTGAGAGGAGAGAAAACCATTACAGAGAAGGCCTGCTTGAATTCATAGGCCCAGTTATCCTGAGTGATTGCAGAGAACAGGCCTGGATAAATCACCATAATATGTTATTCATCACCCTGCAGCTCAGTGGCCCACAGCAACACCCCCCCTACAAACACCCATGTGTGCACACACACACACACACACACACACGCACACACACACACGCACACACACACACGCACACACATGCACACACACACACACGCGCGCACGCACGCACGCATATGAATGTATTTTCTCTTTTGTATTTACCTTTATGTATGAGAAATCAAAAGAGACCAAGTTCTCTTTCACAGCTGAGATCTGCATTACCCACAATAAAACATATACAAAATGGAAATATAAAAATTCACACGCTAAAAAGAAATCGTTTTTATGTTTATCAGACATTTAAATTGTCTCTTAGGCATTAAATAGTCAACTCAAGGTAATTCTGAATGGCATTCCATGTGTCTGAAGCATAGCATTCAAAAGTAATTCTGAATACGCTTGTGGTGTCTCTAGATTTAACCAGTTTTCAGAACATATTTAATAATAGGTGGTGCTTTTCCTACAAATCTTCAAGGTAAGATAGTAAGTCAGCCTTACATAAAAACATCAACCAATGCCTAGCACTTCCGGAGGTCAGAGAGTCCCAGCCAAATTACAAATATAATAGACAAAAGTTTGTGCATAAATCTACAGATTACTGGTCTACGGGAACACGATTCCAGTCCAGCTCTCAACAGCCTGGTATTGGTTTACTAGTCTATGGGGACACGATTCTAGTCCAGCTCTCAACAGCCTGGTATTGGTTTACTGGTCTACGGGAACACAATTCCAGACCAGCTCTCTACAGCCTTGTATTGGGTTACTGGTCTACGGGGACACAATCCCAAAACAGCTCTCTTTAGCCTGGTACTGGTTTACTGGTCTATCGGGACACAATCCCGGACCAGCTCTCTTCAGCCTGGTATTGGTTTACTGGTCTATCGGGACACAATCCCAGACCAGCTCTCTTCAGCCTGGTATTGGTTTACTGGTCTATCGGGCCACAATCCCATATCATCTCTCTTCAGCCTGGTACTGGTTTTGCTGCTCTACAGGGAAACGCCAGTGAAAGATATACTGCATCCAGGGGTTTCAGAACAGAAGCTGGGGCATGGAAGTATTGTAATCTAGCATGAACATACAGTAGATATTGCTTACACAATTCCATTTGGTACACATAATGTAATTTCTAAACTAACGTGACAACCCTGATGTGTTTCAATAAAAGAAATCAGTTCTAATCTTTAGCTTCTTCAGCAACTGATGTTTTTGAAGAGACAGTTTTATCTAACTAAATTTCAAGACCTTTCTAGGGTGGAAAACATTCCACAAAAACCATCCAGGCTAGTAACTTTGGGGTCAAGCGGGAGCTGATTTTAGGACCTAGAGAAGCCCCTGAATCTAGGATAACAAGACACTCAGGGATTTAGAAAAAAACATATAACCCTGTACAACTGAAGCCATGTGTGCAATGTAAATGCTGTCATAGTGCTTTTCTTAACCCCATTTCAGCCAGGTTAAACTTATGATGATATCTTCATCTTAATATTTTGGAATTGGATTGAAAGACCTGGGGCTATTCCAAAAAGACCCAGGGCAGTTCCAAAAAGACCCGGGGCTATTCCAAAAAGACCCGGGGCTGAAGGCCCGGAAGCCCAGGCCTAACGATGCCACCGACCTAGAGATTAGCATATATTTATTTTTTATATGGATTTAGAATGAACCTGTGATCCGTAAATGCATAAAAGTTGGACGTCAGACTGCAGATAAACAGCAGCTTGTGCAAACACACACAGACACACAGAGGAATACATGCATGGACAAACACAAATACAGAGATTATGATAAAATCCTGTCCCTGAATGGTGGCGTTTTCAAACCACCAAGACAAACAACATTGGTTGTGGTGCCCTTCAGCAAGGTAGTTAACCCTAATTGTTCCTGTCAATTATGCAAATGTTACTTAGAGGAACACCTACAAAATCTGATGATTTATTTCATTTGCAGTGACGACCTGGCAAGAGACTCAAGTCCTCCTGTGGCAGTTAGGGCTGTGAAAGAATTGCTGTACAAGTGACCGAAGACACTCATCAATAATTATAGGACCAACGATAAATTATTATAATCAACTAAAATGATTTTTTTCATCTAATTGATACAATTATTCGGATGACGGACAGGGAGTTGTTTGGGTTCAAAGTTGGCCAGCTCTATTGTCTTGGGTCTGCCAAACGCAACAGATAATGACTCCAATACACCCAACATGTTTTAATTAGCTAATACTATAATCTGCCTGTAATGTAATGTGAATACAAGAATAAGAAACGACTAGCCATGTGTGGTAATTGTCAGCTGGTTCTACTGACATCTCCAAAACACAAACACACCGGGACTTTTGACAGTGTTGTCAAGCTGTCAATCTTTTCAGAGAAGGTAAAGTGAGATAAAATAATTCCATTGCCTCTTTTATTGACGAACCACTCCAGTAGTCTACCCATCACGGAACACGGATGTTTTTCCAGGAAATGACCAGTCTATAGATTCTATTTCTATGACCGAGAAAGCTTGACGTGTGGCTAGCCGTTCATCTTTCCGGCAGAACAGAGCAAAACTGAGTGTTCCTTCAGACAGTGAGATGTACTGCAATCAACTGGAGACATTCCTGATGGATTGGTCTGTGTAAAACCAGTCTAATCCCCTGTCAGTATGTGAAAAGCACAGTGTTCACAGCAGCAAGACCAGTGGCAGGTTAGCGTGTGCCTTCGACGTGAACAAGGCATGACAACTGAGCGCTTGTTCGGCGTGATTATTCAATATGATGTTGCACGTGGGCGAAAGAAAGTCAAAAGTGGTCTTTTGTTTTTCATGTAGCCCAGTTCACATGTTACAATCAAATTAAACACCTTTGTCCGTTTCGATAATTTAGCTGATATTCTTCTTGAAAAAAGTATTTGAGCACACCCAAGACTACTACCGTATATTCAACGCAATGGCAATTTAAAGGGACCTGTTTTAAAGGCACTTGATGTCGTAGCAGGCGAACTGCAATGAAAAGAGGGCCGTAAAAGTCCCACTATATCATGCAGCCACAGGGCCGAGTCATTGTGCTCCTTAAGATGCTCTAGCAAGCACGCAGTTGCCATAGAAATATATGAACTTCCTGGAACTATACAGGGTTCTTTTCGGTGCAGACTTTCATTAGTAAGGATTCACTCGGAGTGCATTCAAATGTGACATGGGCCGACACAGTTCCAAAGTTCCAGTTGCAGTTGGAGTGTGGGCTATGGGACTGGTTTGTCATAACAGCTGGGACGTGGGGGAGTTGTAAACAATCATAGGCATTACCAGAGCAACACAGAAAGAGTGAGATACAAAATAATTATTGGAAACGTTCCCTGATTGCTAAGCAACTGGGCAGTACCAGCATACATTATATATTATAATAGGTGTTTTTATAATTATTAAAAAGTGTGGATTTGCCTCATCTAGTTGTATTCCTGGAAGCAGTGGCAATTTCGAGTTTTTGTAAAACATCAAGTTGTGGCCAATCAGCAAGTTGTGGCCAAAATTTGACCAGACCCACAACAGGGAGCTGAATTTGAATTAAATTTGAATTGAATTTGAATTAAAATCAAAGCAGTTCAACTGAAACATAAAATGGCTCAACTTGTCACTTAATAATCCAAAGAATACAGATACTATTTAAAATTGGCATCTAATTATAAGCAGCAGTTACATTTTTCATGATATGTAAAATTATTCTCCATATTTCAATGTCTGCAATAATTATTTTAGGGATAAATCATTTTTATTTGGGGATCAAAACCTTTTTTATTATAGATACTAACTCCCACAACCAGATCTGAAAATACTTTCAGACCTCTGAATGTATAAAAAAATGTTTTAGGGACATTGTAAAATGAATGTTCAGATGTAACTGTAACCATTCAAAATTTCACTTGAATTTAATTTTATTACATTTGAAAAATTCAAGAACTGAAACGGAATAAAAAGAGCAATCCACACCCTAATTCAGAATTCAAACCCCAAAGCCGCCAGTCTGATAGAACTCAACAGCCCACATATCGTGTGCAGTGAACTTAAACAAGGAATCATCTACACGTCAGTCTGAAAAACGGCACACGGGCTTCTTTTCTGCGCCTTTCCGAGGGAAACCTAATGCGCTGTCGTGAGACTGGACTCTGCACACAGCCAAAACGAGCCCCTAACCGAGCCGCGTAGCAGGGCCTGCTTTTTGACTCTCCATCAAGCATCTGGATGAGAAACCCAGGGCAGTGGAGCAGAGCCAAACCTGAAGGAACCCTCCTCGGGCCTGGGCTTGACTGATGAGGTGGCGGCCCTGACCCCGCTCACTTCCCTGCTTCCAACAACACACTTGTACGGACACGTCCACAGCACCAAATAACACCGCCCCCCCCCCGATTCAACTGTCTCCATTACAGAACATGTCACTTTTAACAGGGACTGTGTGGGGTGCAGGAAGGGTAGGGCACGGGTGGGGGGAATTCCACAGTGACGGCCGGTAGTATGTGAGCTGTGGGGCCTGTAATGAAAGGCAGAAGCTGTAAAACAGCACCGGGGTAATCTGGATCAGGGGATGGCTAGCCATTGGTATGCCGTCTAAGGATTCCAAATGTTTGTCATGTGTATTTTAAATGGGTCAAAAAAGCACTTTGTCGTTATTCCACAGGCCGGGCATATGTAGAAAATGTCTTGGTTCAATAGTTAAGGGACTGAAGATAGAGTTCATTCTAACCAGGCCACATGTAAAACATTTCTTGAGCGTTTATGATGTGTTTAACTATCCGGACTCTCTTTCCCAGACCTCCATCCTTGCTGACCCATGGTTCTTTGCACAACTCTGTTACCTTGGTGATGGCTTCTGCAGCTGGGTTGAGTTAGTCTGTTTCCCATGCTTAAATCCCCTCAAGTCCCCTCCCCCCATTTCCACCTTGACTTCATCACTCGCACACAACGGGCTAGTTTATTTTACAAGAGAAAATACAATGTTAGATAGACTTATCTTGGCTTGCATAGTTTCCGTAGCGTTTGAATATTCACTGGCCTGTCTGAGACGTACAGTGCAGGATTGTGGCCACCAAACGGGGGGACATTTTGTGATATGCCTGCGCACTGCACAGAAAGTTCATATAACACAGACAGAATGGTCTTTACACTTGAAAACCTCGGGGGTCTCCAATGAAAATGTGATTTGTCTTTGATATGTCTCCGAAAATCCAGAATATTGTAAACAAGCCCAACATTTCCAGTCCAAGACCTGGGTTAGAACAAGGCAGAGGTGTAACAAAATATAGCTAGGCTTAAGTAAGGCCCTCCTTTAAAAATTGCTATTTGGTTCACTAGTCAAATGACGTGAAGCCATTTTACAGAGGACTAAAGGTGCTTGAGTCTCTATCCAAGACCTCCATCCTATTGAGATTTACACAGCCATCTTGTTCAGCCTGGAGTAGGTGATGCACATACACAATATTCTCCATGCAGGATGGATTACTTGGGCACAAATCAATGATTAGATTGACACATCACATACATAGTTGGGGGAAGCTTTCCAGTGGCTGCTCTAAACAGATGAAATAGTGTTACAGTAAAACGCATTATAGTCTGCCCTTCTCCCTCTCTTCAGGGGAATTCAAGGAGAATTCGAATGAGGCTTCTCTTTGAGTAGTAGTTTTCTGGTTTGGGTAAATCCAGTGGGAGTGATTTGAAACGGAGAAAGGAGTTTCAATTCGGTTAGCGTAACGTTACAAATCCATCCATCATTCAGATCAACGACTTAATACCCCAACATTCCTGGCAGGGTCCATCCACAGAGACTCTGACTGCCTCGTCACGTTAATAAAACAACTAACCTGTAACGCTGTGAGATGAAATATATAGCTCCAGCTAGTCGCTGACTGGCACCGGCTGAAGATTCATCTGATAGACAGAGAATGATTAATGAGAGCAACGAACGCGTTGTGGAGAGACTCCAGAAACGTCTCTTTCCCCGTTGCTCTATTGAAGAAGCTGGCAGAAACGAAGAGGTCCGAAAACCGACCCAGGTGGGACTCCCCCGCTGCTGGGCTACATCAGTCCTCTCAGTCAGCCTGACGTATAACAGGTGGCTGCTTCAAAGAGATGGATGTCTGAGGCAGGACTAGACTGCTAAACACTCCACGGTACTGCAAAACAGCGCGCACTCGTCCTGTTATTAGCGCTGTGAACACAATGCAACATCGACCTCCCTCCGTTACTGCTATCATCATCATCACTCATTGGCTAATTATTTCAGCTATCCTTCCAGAATGCCTAATGTCATACGCTTAAAACGCTTGGTGTTTACTTTTGCAGGAAATTCCTCTGCGTGAAAATGTCAACGTTGCTCTGTGTCTGAGGGAGTAGCAGACACCATTCCGTATTACGAATAAACCTAACTGTTCTGAGGTTTCCGTTGTAGTTTCAATAAATTAAGAATGTGACAGATTTTAACGCGTTTCACAATCATATGATATTCTTAATGTGGTTGGCCAGTGTAGTGTTGTGAAAATATATTTCTCATTACATGGTCATTTTCTTTCGAATGGCCTCTGCTGTACTGAAGAAATAATTATTATAATAAATTATCTGAGGTTCGATGTGGCACAAAACGTGCTTTGCCCAGATATTCATATCAGGTGACACTGATATCAGTTCCCACTCTCACTCCTTCCTTCCGTGCATTGATTTCAACCTTATCCTCTCAGCCTGTTTTTTCCCTGCCAGTTAGAGTACCTGCTCTGCTCAGATTACAAAGCCTGTGTCAAAGGGCCAAGCCCTAAGGCCAGCTCTAGCAGAGATGTAGTGTCTGTCTACTCCAACCATTAAACAAAGCATTTCTGCCAGTAATAAACTAGTGCATAAAATATTACACACCTCCCACTTAGGTGATGCATCATGGGGGATACGCAAGAAACTTCCTGCATGTCTTATCTCCAGGGCAACAGATTTAAGAAATATATTGTAATGTACCTCTGACGAGGTACAGTCCCAGTGGTTTGTCTCCAATGTATTTGTTCTTACAAGTTTATCAAATTGCAACTACAAAAGGGAATGTCCTACAAGATATTTTGGTCATTTTCAAGCTGCCAGTTCAACCTGGAAGTCCTTGCGTGTCAGTGTATGTGAGGTCACACTCCCTTTTCTAATTAACTCAGTTCAGCTTGTAGGCACCCGACTTGCCTAAAATAAATCTGTACCAACGATATCTCACCATAACTGAGCAACTTTAGCCAATATGCACTGCCCCAGTGGAACTCCTGGCCACGTGCCGGCAATTGGCAAAGTCAAAGCAAAAACCTTAACTGTGGGGGTTAACACTTACTGTACAGTGCAATTTTTTTTAATCAAACACCTACACCCTATACATCAACAAGGCCCATTTTCCTGCCTTTATTGACCATATGCCTTGCCCTCTTCAAATCGTTCTGTTTTCACCTTGGTTGAACTGCCGTCCCAATGGTTTACGTCAGACAGGAGGGATGACGAACCCAGCCAGGGAGACCAACGCCAGAGAAAGCATCCCCACAGCCACCGCCTTTCATCGCAGCTGCAACATACTAGCGAATCCTCGTTTTACCCAGAGTTCTCCCTGCCTGATGGATGGTTAGTGTTCCCAGTGTGGATGAAAGTGGGATGTTGGTGACGGAGGGGAACTGACAGAAGGGAGATGGCACAAAATACAGAGGAGACGGTCTGCTTTGATGCTGTTCCAGTACTGCAACATCAATATACAAACCAGATTTGGCATTTGTTTGCCTGCACATCAGTGCTTGAATGTAGTTTGAAAAGCTACCACATGTACTCTGATATGTATTCTAACACACACATATTGGGCCAGGTGTAATCAGTTACATGCTTTAAAATTCTTCCCAAAAGTTGCCTCTGGGCAATAGGTCTCCTCTCTTTAAAACAAAATAATCTACATTTCTTGAGAAAATACATACATGTAGACCTATTTAAAATCCAGTGATACATTTTAGACAAACTTGACAGACCAAAAGTTAGATTTTACCCTGTTTGTTATAGAAGTTTCTAGAGTGGTATGTTTGTTTGCTTGATGTATGGCAGGATGTCAGGAGGTACATTCACTCTGAACCCTGCCAGCAGAGTAACAGACTTCTCCATAATCAAAACCATTCATTGTGCACGGTTTACATTAATCACCAGCGGATATAATTAGGTTACTTTCAAGTGGTCAAAACCTTGTCCTCCCCTACACACTTGGCAAGTTTCGACAGACAAAGAAAAAGGAATGTTTAGCTTTTGATGAGGAAGGAGCTTTTGAAAACATTCTCTATTTACATGCTAAACTGAACAGGAACACTGTCAGCCATGAAAAAACAAAGCTGTGAAAAACACCAGTTACATAACTTCTCCTGAATAACAGCAGTTGTCTGCCCTTTGGATAACTAACAGGTTAGCCTTTTGGCCCATTCTGTTTTTCTTGGTAAGCCTACAATTGGCCTAGTCAGAGGTGCCGAAGCTTATCTGCACGGAGAAATAGATGTGTTGTGCCCCCCTGAGTAGAGCCTCACTGCCTGGGGTTTAATACCTGTTGAGTGGACAGAGATTTACAGAGGTGAATGCTGCAATCCTAGCTTAACGTCACAGCGAGCTCTCCTGCCTAGCTAACCAAAAACCACACCTCCAGGTAGCTGTTGGAGGCAACTCAAAGGTCTTGGAAAGTCTGCCAGAGGCAGTTGGAGGTTGAGTGTTTATATCTCCCAGAAGGAGGCTTTCCTTTTCTGTTCCCTTAAAGATGTTTTTTGTTGTCATCATGATTGTCTGTTTTTCTTTTTGTTCATTGTCTCCCACAATACAATCCAGTGGTGGCTCCTTATTTACTGTGTTGTATGGGCGGAAACAGTGACAGATATTTCTATTAACAGACATGTACATTGCTCCCTTCAAAGAATCAAATATTTTGGTCATGAATAAAACAGATAGCTAGTAATCGTTCACTCTGTTAACGTGCAGGGCAAAAATAATGCTGGCAGTGGCAAGCATGGGTTTAGCTGAGGACACAACGACGTTGACAAAACAATGGGATATTGGTTGAAAGAAAAGCTGCATGAATGTAATGCACAGAAAAACAATGAGAAGTCAGCTTGACAGAAAATATAGATCGATAGCCAGAACGGTTACTAGCTAACTAGGGATAGTGATTCATGCAACCTGTCTGGAGAAAGAACAGGGAGAGACATATCTCGCCTAACCAGATGTAACCATAAACATGGATGACAAGCTGCTCCAGCACCCTCCATTTCCCGACCATCTTCCTCCTATACCTTCTTGACGCCTTTCCTGGTTCCACCTTGTTTCTGCTGGCCTCGTCCACCTCACAGACGAGGTTCCAATAGGAGTCAGGTGTGTAGGTGCAAGGAAGAGTCCGGAAGCCACCAGCTTTCTCTGTTGGGGGAGTTATTGCAATGCTGATCCATTGGGTTCAACGCATTCGTGCCAGACTTCCTAATTAACTTCCAAAATAGACGTTTGAAGTAAGCTATGGTTAGCAAGCTTGGCTTCACAAGCTACAGGTAGCAAGCTACGGATCACAACTAACTTAGCTAAATACAGTTGCACACACACAAGTAATAATTGTAAAAGTAGTCAACCTGAATACGTAGCCTGCTACGATATTCCAAGACATATTCCCAAAGACTGCCGATCATGTGATGCCTGGTGTCAAAACACTTTGCCACGTGATATTGAAGTGTCGGTTGAGTGTCAAACATCCGACTCTCTCAGGTTTTGAAAACACAGTGGCAATACCAACCACTTATATACAGAGAATCAAACAGAGAGACATTTGAGAGATCGATTTTTATAGTTAGCCTATTTAGTAATTAGTGCTTCTTACAAAATGCAGGTTTACACAGTTCTCCAACACATATGCGCACGTGCCTTCTTTTTGCACATTTACTAGATATATTATTTAGCTATTGAACGGAAAGTGTGTTTAACTAGCCAAACATGTTTAACTATACAGTATAGAAATAGTTTATTTTTTCAATTCTGTCATTGTCATGAGCTAAGTATATGTGTGCCACTCCCGGTAGTATTTATTTTGTCTCTCTATGTTACCAGAGCAGAAGATTCTTATCTATGCGTTTAATTTTTTTAGCACTAATTGATTGCTTGGAAGCAGCAATATACAGTACATATCTGTTGATATAAACCTTCTGTGACTATTTGGCACCGGCCCTACTACACAGCCAATCAGGAGCTGCCACTGCCATCTCCTAACCCACTAATGAAAGGCAGCTTTCAAACTGTCACTGCTTTTTCCTAATTCAAGGCATGACACGTTTCCAAATGAGTTTCGTAAGCAGGGCTTTTTCAAACACACCGGGTCAACAAAAGGTATTCCATGCTAAGATCATCTTTTCTTAGAAGTTGGGTGTTTGAATATTTGTCAATAATGTGCATTCTTTACAAAGTTGAGCTTTCTTAGAAAATATTTGTATTTGTAAGATTTGTGAGATTTGTAAGATACTGATTGGGCATTTGCCAGCAGCACCCCAAAATGTTGACAGTAGTTTTCATGAAATAGAAAAACAAAATAAAATGTTTCCCTGAAAGGTTGTTTTTTGTTGTCAGTTGGTTTTACTGTGGTATCAGTTGGTTTTAGTATGGTATCATTTGGTTTTAGTATGGTATCAGTTAGTTTTAGTATGGTGTCAGCTGGTATTAGTATGGTGACAGCTGGTATTAGTATGTTGTCAGCTGGTTTTAGTGTGGTATCAGTTGTACAAAAGGTTGCAGATAAAACTAAAATAATAATATTAAGAAATTAATTATGGTACTACTACTACAACTGATACTACTACCACAACTACAACTACTACTACAACTAATACTACTACCACAACTAGAACTACTTCTACAACTAATACTACTACCACGATTACAACTACTACCACAACTACTACTGCCACAACAACTACTACTACTACAACTAATACTACTACTACCACAACTACTACTACAACTAATACTAGTACAACTAATACTACTCCTAGTATTATTACTACTACAACTACTACTACTACTAAAACAACTACTACTACAACTACTACTACTTAGCAACTGTCACATGTGTATAATGGATGAATTTTTGCTCATCTGTGCCACGGAGTTTAACAAACATGCCATCATGTTTTAAAAATATAATTCCAAAGACTTTTTAATTCCAAAGGTTTGTTTAATGACGATCATGTTTATTGACTACTATCATATTTATGATTTAAATCTGAGAGAAACATGTGGTATTTTCTTCTTCAAACGTGTGGATATTGTATGTTTATACATATAAACTCTTCACAATATCTAAACCAAGAAATTGCTAACAGCTATAACTGCTTGACTGTTTACTGGAAACTGTCATACCAATGACATGTTAGATGGGATAAACTGACTTGTTTGGGAGCATAGCCCTGCCTGACCAGCCTTGAATGAGGAAATATCAGACACCGTCACCCCATCTGTGTGTGTGTGTGTGTGTGTGTGTGTGCGTACTTTAACAACCTGATAAGGTGAAGGGTATCATGCTAGGGTGTGCACTGGACACTGTGAATTGTAGCGGACATGATGTGTAACAGGTGTGTGGTGGAGAGAGGGAGCGGAGTAGATGTCTACAGCTGTTCCCTCAGACACAGGTCATGTCCTCCCCCATCTGCCTATCTCACTTCCCCTTGAGCCCCCTGAACACCTGAGGTGTGTGTCTCTGTGTGTGTTATGGGTAGTGGGCTCGAGTACAATAAGTTGACTGGAAGAAAGAGAGAGTGCCGAGTGTGTGTGTGTGTGTGTGTTATTGACCAGACGTTGGTTCCTTCACACCCCAGCCAGGGGTCAGCACCTCTTCCTCCACCCTCCAGCATCCCATAATCCCCTTCCACCTGCCCTCTCCAACATCAACACCCCATAGGCACACAGGAAGGAGGAACCCATGCCGACATGGCCATGTGTCCACGGAGCAACTCCATCCCACCTCCATCCCACATGCACCCCTCATTACCAATATCACCAGCAAACAGAAAATGAACGTGAGGATTTAACATGCATGTACTGGAAGGTAGTGTCGTTGGGCAGCTGCCACGGCTAATTGGATCACGGCTAACCAATCAGACCATCATATCGAATGATGAATGTTCTAAATATGGATTTACCCTTAGGTGTTCCGGAACTCGCCAAACATTTCGGTTTCTAGTACCAATCAGACGGGACCCATTGGTTTCTGGGACCAATCAGACGGGACCCATTGGTTTCTGGGACCAATCAGAACATATTAGAAATCTAGAACTCGTCTTAGAGGTACAGATGTCCAATGTGTAGAAGAAAGTAACGTCTGTGGGTGTGGCGCAATATTCGGACTGAGCAAGGAGTTTGGAAGCCAGGCTGATAGAATGGAGAGCTTTCCTGGCTACTCAACATCTGCTCATTATAACTACAACTGACTAATTTCTGCTCATCTACCACATTCAATGTATAACAGCCACACCATCAATATCACATACACCCTATTTAACCCAGAAAAAACCTGTCGAAATGCATTTATTAAGCATATAGATCCCTAATGTATCTTTTACTGCCAGTGACATTTAACACTGTAACACAGTACCCCAAGGTTAACCTCAAAATAGGTGCACATAGGAGAGCTGGCTGTAGCCTATGGGCCTCAAGTCTATAGGCTGTGGCTTATGGGCCTCTAGGCTATTGGCTGTGTTGTTCATTATTTAGCATGCTAGTTTATGTCCAGGAAGGGACAGTAGTTAGGGGAATGCTCTACTAGTCTATGTCCAGGAAGGGACAGTAGTTAGGGGAATGCTCTACTAGTCTATGTCCAGGAAGGGACCAGTCGTTAGGGGAATGCTCTACTAGTCTATGTCCAGGAAGGGACCAGTCGTTAGGTGAATGCTCTACTAGTCTATGTCCAGGAAGGGACCAGTCGTTAGGGGAATGCTCTACTAGTCTATGTCCAGGAA
>JACXGJ010007060.1:15633-31958 GCA_016801105.1 Esox niger | reverse complement strand
ATCCTCAGTCACCTCCACAACACCATCCACAGACACCTCCACAACACCATCATCCTCAGACACCTCCACAACACCATCATCCTCAGACACCTCCACAACACCATCCACAGACACCTCCACAACACCATCATCCTCAGACACCTCCACAACACCATCATCCTCAGACACCTCCACAACACCATCATCCTCAGACACCTCCACAACACCATCATCCTCACTCACCCCCACAACACCATCCTCAGACACCTCCACAACACCATCCTCAGACACCTCCACAACACCCTCATCCTCAGACACCTCCACAACACCCTCATCCTCAGACACCTCCACAACACCATCATCCTCACTCACCTCCACAACACCATCATCCTCAGACACCTCCACAACACCATCCTCAGACACCTCCACAACACCATCATCCTCCACAACACCATCATCGTCAGAAACTTTCACAAGATTAGTTGAAATCTTTAAAATTATGTATTCTACTTAAGTCTCTGTGAAAGTATATGATAAAATGCATTTCCTATACATATAACATTCTTTGGATTTTCAGTTATATTATACAATATCCAGAAATAAATATTTTCCAGTGTAGTGAAAGGCAGTTTTTGGACCTTGAAGCTATTTCCACACATTTTTTTCATTAGACTGGGGACACCAGGTTGGTGCAATAATTCTTTTCTTTTTTGCAAAAACGTCCCAAGGAGAATTTTTTTATGATACCATGTTGAATATTCTCAGTCTCCATGTTGTTGCACGGCTATCTGCCCTGAGAAGCATTTGGCATCGTCCCCCCATTCCATCCACTGTTTCAATGGGCGGCGGTGGATACTAATGAGAAATGTGGGTGAAAGGGGACGGGGAAGTGGTCGAGAGAGAGGGGACTAGCAACAGCACTTCATTAAACCTCGTTGTCAGCCTTGTGGTCAAGGAGCGCGAGAGGGAATCGACCGAAAATAGTCATCGTAGACGTCATTGGCAAAATCCAAAGGGGCCTTTTTCTGAGAGAGATATTTTTGACTGTGAACCCAAAACTTAAATGAGTCAACAGTGTGAATTTATTAAATAGCCCTAAAGTGGTAATTCATTTTGGTGGGGATACAAATCAGGGGTAGTTAGAAGATATGTGAGAGTAAAACAACAAACTAAAATGTACTTTTTGTAGTTTAGCCGATTGGGAAATCTTCTGACATTTTCTTCTCGCTATGGTTTGCATTCTATACGGTCAAGTGTTCTGCCTAATTGTAGGTTTTTTTAATGCTACATTTGTTAGCCCTGTGAACACTTGAATGGAAAAACTGACAAAACTCATTTCAGAGACAGGGAGCAATATTACATTGGAGCTGTGGAATGATGGTTTCTCCATTGTAGAAGTTCCTGGACTTCGTGAGACAGAGTCCAGGAAACATATCCTGCTCTATTGATTGACAGTAAGTGACTCTGTACGGTTTTACTGCCATGAATGGGAATTGCAATCGACAAAGGTTTCTGGAAAGCATGTCCATGTTGCCATGCCAGACAAAGATATCCGAGGAGAGCTGGGCTTGGCCTGAATTATTTGTGAACTCTAATCGCGCAGACAACGCCCCCACCCCCCAAATCAGGAAATCTGCAAAATATCTGCATGCATTTGCTAAAGTCCGACAGCACCCAATTTATTAGAAGCAGAGCTTCAGACGGTACCCAACCAGAAACGGGAGAGGAAACTTACTTGGTCCGATGATGGTGGTCTGGTGAATGTGATAACTGCTGCTTCCGCAAGACAAGGTAAAAAGGAAAAGAAATGAAGGCCACGGACAAAACTATGGTAGGATTTCATGAAATCAACTTACTGTATAGAGACTTGGAAAAGGGTGGAGAGAAGAATAGGAGGACTATACATTAATCAAGCAACATGCCGAGTAAGAGGCAGAATGTGCCGAAGTGTGTTACAATGAACTATTTACATCTTTCAAAGCCATGTTGCCAATGTTTCCCAGCCCTTTAGCATTCTCGTGATACTGTCTGGTAGAATAATTATTTTACATGAAGTCAGGTGCTCCACATGTGGCATTGAGCTGTGTAGAAAGGGTTTTCATGGAGCATTGAGCTGTGTAGAATATATATTTTTAAATATGATTATGGAAACATCAAGTGTCCCCCCCCTGACATTTTTGACTATACAAAATCTATACAAAACATTTTGGACTGGGGTCGTATTTGTTAGATTCGCAAGGAAACTGGGGAAAACAGAAAGGATTTTGTCGAAGTGCTATAAACTTTAAAATTGAATTTCATGAACCATGAAATTGGTTTGGTTCTGCTATTTTTTTTAGCGGGAAGATTCACTTTAATGTTTTTGGAAGTGAATCTAATAGTATGACAACAGGGAAAGCTTTGAGTCAAAGTCTGTGTATGAGGTAAATCGTAAAGTGAATGTAATCATAAAACTCTGTTCAGCCTTACAAGTTGCACATTGTCAATACTCAACCAGTGTGGATGACCTATAATACATCTTTCAACACAAAATGCTGTGTTTTAATCCAACTCTGTTACAGTATTCAGTGTGTTTAAAGGTAAACGCTTCAAAAACATTTCAACACTCACTTTAGTTTCAGCTGGATCTATATTTCGTCTCCTTAGCTATCAACTCATGTTTACATTTAAAAAAAATGGATTGTTGTTATGATCAAGAGTAAAGTATATGAGCACACTTTTACCAGACATACTCAATTATAGTCATTAGTAAGCAAAAAAAAATCATCTCACAACCAAGCAATTACGTTTTCTGATTTTCAGCAGCCTGTGAAACAATCCTTTACAAGAAATATGAAATCTTAAAGAATTGTACAAAATAACCAAATTCTGATTTCTCAAAGAGCAAGCAATAACAGGGTTGCTGAACCCCATGTACTCAGATATCCTTAATTGATCCAGCCTTAACAATAATCCATTATTCACCTTGGGGCAAGACCGCAGTTCAAAGAATCCACATGCCATGAATAAGAACTGGTTCTAAAGAGGATATTCTGACTCTCTCAAAGGAAATTGGTGGTTAAATAAAATATCATTTTCAATAATAAAGAAATATCCCATATTGAACTTTACCAAGTTTTTGCAAACTATCTTTGTGACATCCCATTTTCACCTTCGATGAAAGTCTTGTTACAAGACGTATTGCTCTCTGAATCTCTTGACTGGGCCACTGCTCACTTCACCTCCAGACAGAAGCCAACCGACGGAGTTTAAAAACAGAATGTCAGACACATCTTCATTCTCTACCTGTTATTCATTAAAAGTGTAATAGCACTGATAAAATGTACAATAATGTCAAAATGCGCCTACTGGAAAGTTATTCTCTTTTTATACTTCTTTGGACATGTGGCTATCTGAGCATAATTCAAACCTTCTGGTGTTTAAGGACTTTGCCATTGCGCAACTCTCCCTTTCATTTTTTTCAGCCATTCTGTTCGTAGCTATGCAAAACACAAATGATGTGTTTTGGATCATTGTTCTGTTGCAAGTTCTGTGTTCCGCTCAGCTTGGACTTTTTGATAGGTGCCCTCTGGTACAATATGGAATACATGGTTGCCTCAGTGAACCCCTACTGACCAGGCGCCGAGGCCGCAAAGCAGTCCCAGACCGTCATGCCACCTCTTTCAAGCTTTATGGTTGGTATGCAGTTCTTCGGTTCAAATGCAGTGATTTGCTTTCACCAAACATGTCATCTGGCATTACACCTGAACAACTCCACCATCAACTCATCTGTCCAGAGCACCTGATTATAATTCTGGCAATTTTATGTTATGTTACAGTTAGGGGTGTACTTTCTTTTTTGGCACTGTGAAATTCCGTTTAATTCCATTATTTTGACTGGCATATGTGGTTTCAATTATTTGATTTTGTGTGTGATTTGTAAAATTTACTTTTATCAATTAATGTGTTTGGATGTTAGTTCAGATATCCAATTTAACTAAATATATAAAAGAAATATATTTCCTCGAGGTCGACTTTCTTTTTTATGATTTAAAAAAAAAAGTAAAAAATTCTCAGAAAACTGTCATGCAACTACTTAGGGCACAGAAGGAAAGAAAAAAAATCAGACAAACAAATGACGTTATTAATTTGGGTTCCTCGGATTTGGAATTTAGGAAGATGGGGCATTAAACTAGACAGGGCAATTAGCGTGTCCATGCATAATCATCTCCCATTAATGTCTATTATTATAATCATCTCCCATTTGTGTATATTATTCAGCTAATTTTTCCTCAGCCATTGTCCATATCGTTAAATTCTCTAATCAGCCGTCTCCGCACTGTGGCAATGTGAAGCTGAGAGTGACCTTAGCATAAATCACTCTGGCAAATGCGCAGTGCCAAGCACCTTATTTCATTTTACAACCATTTGTTCCAACATGGCTGCTGTCTTCCACTGTGGAAGTTCCAACTGTAGCGCTCATCATGTTACAGCACGCCTGCTTTGACCAGGGCCTATTGATTTCCTGCAAACAGAAGTTTGGCTTGCTTGGCTCTTCCTCTGTATCACAGGTGCACTATTGTAAAAGTAGTCTTGTTGAAAATTGAAAGTCACATGATCCCATCTGTCATACGATGCCTTGGTCTGCGTCGATGAATCATCTATGAGCTGTTACACGCATCAACCTCTGCTATTGGATCTTTTGAAAACGTCACCCAAAGAGAGAAATATAGACGGGCAAAACATTTTAATGTGTTGATTTAAAATAATAGGACCTCCTTGACCTGAAAGAAATAACTACAGACCTCAACGTCTCAGAGTGCCTAAATCTGGGGATTGTATGTATTTGCAGATGGTCTGGCTTGACCGAAGGAAACGAGCCTTGTTTATTACAGCCTCATTTATCCTAGTATTTCCCTTCACTTGATGATCTTGCTTGTTTTATGCTCATGAGGTCAGATCACAGTCAGTTTACAACATGGGTTTTATATCAGTTGACCTGTCAAAGAAATGTGGACGCCTCAGAATGTGGACAAGATGTTAGGATGGCTAGAGCTTCCACATGGCCACATTATTCAAGACATTGCTGGTAATGTCACTGTACATCAAGAATGTCAAACATTTAAAAAAAATCCAATACCTATTTTGAATGTGTATGTGTTGCTATTCAAACTATATTATGGGGATAAAAACGCCTCTACACTGTGGCTAAAACTGAGAAAAAGGGATTTCATTTCTCTCGCTAACTTGAATAAACATACATTTTTTGGCTTGGTGTAAGATTTAGGGCTAACGTTAGTTATCGTTAGGCTTAGCCTCCTGTCTCTGCCCCAAGGTCTTACGCTGCAATATTCTTATGATGGGGGAGGAGGTTCAGTTCTCCTTCTCCACTCTAAATCCTTGTAGATCTAAAGAATGCACATTCTATACTTTCCCTGTCTCCTGCCGTTTAAACTTAGGAGGACATGAGGTCTTGACCCACACCTGTGGAGTACCAGGCTTGACTCGTTGCTGTCCCTGTCGAAAGTCCTACTAGTTGTGTTGCAGATCAAGACGATACCTGACAGTTTCAGCTTTCACTCTGCTGACCCCCCCTGGGTCGTCCCTGTCCTTGTCCATCTGGTCATGCTTCTGACCTGGATAAGGTTGAATAGACTCTGGGCTCAGCCCACTTCTCCCCTCAAAGTCACTCAGCAAAGCAAGAAACAGATTGGTCACCCCTCTGAGCTGGGTTCCTATCTAGGTTTCTTCCTAAATGTCTGACTTCTTAGGGAGATTTACTAGCCACTGAAATTCAACACTGTTATAGGTTGCTCCTTGGGGTTTCAGGCTGGGTGTTTTGCAAAAGCACTTTGTGACAACTGCTGTTGTAAAAGGGCTTTATAAATGAAGATTTAGCTTAAGTTTAGGTATGAATTTTAGGTTGTTTTAGTTACGGTTAGGGTTAAGGTATGTCTTGTGGACATGATTAGCAAAAGCGTTTAAAATGGCTAATTAAACATAAGTGTGTTTTTGTGTGTCTCTGTGTGTGTGTGTGTGTGTTTGTTTGTGTAAACACCACTGACTTATTTTTTAATCTAATATGATTTAGTGATTTTAGTGCTCAGCACATTATTACTAACCTTGATAACTAAAGCGTAATAATGTATAGACTAGTAGAAATTCTATTGTGTAGCATACGTTCCAAGGCTTGTGGAAAGTATGCTACACTTTAGGAAATGTGAAAAACATGAATTGAAGGGAATCAAGAATACTTCAGAATGTAGCCTTATCTATTTTCCATTTTTCTCATTATCGTCCACCTTGTGAAGCCCTCACCTTACGTGGTGCCGACCCAGGGAGCTATGAAAAAGCAGGAGAAGGAGCTACAATCTGCTCTGAATCCAAAGGGACGTTGTACCCCATTTAAAAAACGCATATCTAACCCACCATCTTTCTACAATGTAAAGACACTGTTACAATTAACAAATGAACTGGAATGATTAGACTCCTTCCAATTGCTAAAAAGCCCAAACAAAAAAGATTTAGATAAAAACAAAATATAAAAATGTCAAGAATATATCATAATCCCTGGTCTATTATACTTCTTGCTCCATCTGTGTGCATGACTCTCTGGTTCATCATTAGCTGCTGGCTATCCTACACAGTCAATCGACCTGGGCATTACTTATTTGGCCTAATTCAAATTCCGCCTGTCAATAGTGTCTGAGTATTGTATGTCTTAGAATTTTTGGTTGTTTTGTAAATGCACTTTGTGACAACTGCTTTTTTAAGATTGATTCGCAGCGTTCCTGTGTCACAGATACTATTGATTAACATGAGAAAGAATACACCAGAATATTCCTATGACATATGAAGGGGATTACTGTAATCTTGAAATGAAACACAGGACCTCACAACCAAGAGTATATTTTCACCTCCTGTTCATTACCTCCTGCTCCAGCCACCTCCAGCCATGGAGGAGTTCTTGATGTTCTACACTGGTAAAAAGAAAATCTATTCAGATGTCCGATCTTTTGCAGACACAGGGAGGTTGGGTAGTTGAACCACCAACCAAAGTGAACGGCTACATGACAGAAAGCTCATTTTGATGATATTGGGGCTTACAGGAGATGTACTGTACATCACCAGGCTGAACAGCAGCCAGTAAACGGCTGGACGTCCAACTACATGTGACAATGCAGGCCATGTCGATTTTTGAAGGGGCTCTTATCCGTTCTCTCCCCAGAGGCTCTCTCAACCCAAGTGTCTGAAGCCTAGCTTCACTTTGGAAACGTCTGAACGGTCTGCTTCAGTTCAGGATGATAGAAGAGGTTTAGCTCCTGATTCTATCAACCCAGAGGTCTATTGCAGTACACTATATGTAGGCCATGTGCGACAGCACGCCAAGGGGGAGAGGCTCCTCTTCTCTGCCTCTATCTACAGTAGTTTTCTTGCTAACTTGGGCAAGCTTTTCCCTGTAACTGTCACACAACGCTGTGTGCTAAAAGCTTTATTGGTATATTACACCAAAATAGGGATAATTGCCGATTCCCATTCATGTTTGTAGTAATGTGTAATGAATCCTTCATAAACACACGATGTGTAAATCAGGATGTAACTCCGTTTTGTGGCTGGCTTTCTTTTCTCTCACACTCAGCTAATGTGGCACACCTGTAGCTAATCACAAATTGCACCTATGCTCTTTCAGACACACATGTTGTAGGTTATATTGCCTGTAACCCTTAACCGAAGCCAAAGAAAAAGGGTCTTCACATGAAATGGAGCTGAAGTTCACAAAGGTGGTTTGAATTTCCTCTTCAACCGTGACAGATCTGGTCGATGGATGTAGACACTAATCTTTGGCCTTGTGGTTGGAGTATCCGCCGCCCTGACGTTGAAAGCTGGTGAGGGGGTTCAATCCCCGGTCAACTCATTCCACTGGCTCTAAAGTTGGGGCCTCACACCTCTCTGCTTCCCCACAGCATTAAGGAGATGGATTGGATGTGACGTCCTGGAATAGACCAGATCAGTTCGGGGATGTCTTTACATCGCTACGGAAACAGCAGACAGACCACGGCCCTATGGGCTGCTGTGGTGCAGATAAGGCAACTTCATTATCATACATTTGCATGATGCTTATCACTTTACAGTTACCAGACACTTGGTCTTTGCTTACAACAGGACCAGGCCAACGTTTCTTTACAGACTACATCAGACGTAGAGCACATGGCACATTGTTTTTAAAAGGGTTTATTAAACTGCAAGCTTAAAAAAACAGTATGAAATTCCTTCTGCTTTGGTTTAAAATGATTGACATACTTCAGCTGCCCAGTCATCGTGGCCAGTCAGTTACACACACACACAGGCACGCACACGGGCACGCACACGGGCACGCACACGGGCACGCACACGGGCACGCACACGGGCACGCCAATGGTAATTGATCCCCATAGAGATGACATCAGCCCAACGATGGTATTACTTACACGTGCATGTCAAGACTTTGAGAGAACTGCTTTCATCATTACAAATCCATTGTATTGTTAACAAAGAAAATGTAAACATCACATTTTCTTCATTCAATATATAAAAAATTCGCAAACAAGAACATTTCAAGAACATCCCACGTGGTGTAGCTGGTTGAACATTTTGCAATGCCAGGGATGTAGGTTTGATTCCCAGTGGGGACCAGTAGGAAAGAAATATGCACTCATTGGGTTAAACATGAAATGACAAAAACTGTACGTTTTTCAGATTTGAACAACAATGTGCTTCAATTAAAATCCCCAAAGTGTGCATACATTATGTCACATTCACCAGAAGGCTTACTGCTGGCATACCCAATGTAAAGGTCCATTTCCACCTGATGCAATTAGCACACCTGATGCTGTGGTCCAAAACACACATGTAGAGAAAAGATTGTTAGAATCAAGACCATAACACAAACTGATTTCATCACATGCATTACATGTTCTCTAATTTCACTTCACTGTTATGTCATTGGAAGCCATGCATTTAACATTCTCCAGTCAATGATTCAAATACATTAAGATGTTGGATGTCAGATATTCATCATTATTTTAGCATTACACTATTGCACTACGATTTGTGACAATGTTCCCATAAAAAACAACAAACAAATCTGTTTATACTTGGTGGAATAACGCATAACATGTATTGAGCCATTGACATTACAAAAACAAAATATTTTACGGATTGCAATGATAATTGTGGAGCGCATTTTGCACACATGGCATTTGTGGAAAGACATAGGTGACTTCATTTCCTATGATCCTTTTGTATAAGGCATAATATGAGACAAATATGATTAATTGATGTCCTTAAGTAAATTTATTTTCTAATGGACCCATTAGCCAAACAAAACAACACAGCTAGCAGTAGAAGTAGACTCCTACAGCATTGCTAATTCATACATTACTACAGTGTCATTTCCAGGTCATTCAAAATTGTCATAGCTTCTTCTTGATAAGATTGTTCTGCATAGATTAAGCCTGTGCTTTTTTAAATATTGTTGAATTGAATGTCATTGTCATTTTTGGCTTAAAGCCAGGTATGTAGGTAAAAAAAGAATCAGGTCACTATTGATTTCCAAATAAGATAATGGACAGTGAGCAACAAACATACTGACATTAGCGATTATAATTGAGTGAGATCAATATAGTAAACAAACTTCTGTCTGGATATACCTAGATCAGTGGTACAGTGCTTGACCTATAAACAGAGTCAACTTGGGACCATAAGTTTACTGGTAAACAGAACTTGAGGGGTACTCCAGAGGTCCTTGGTGCAGGGTAAAATTCAGTGGGTGGTACAGTTACCAAGAAAGCTTGACCACTGACCTAGATAATACTTGACCTGATTTTAGACACGGGCCATGATATTTACCATGAAAAGGAACAGATGATAGTACACATGCTTTGCAGTTTCAACAACACAGGATTTACTCAAGTCATTTAAGGATTACAGGGCTTGTAGAGAGCCGATATACTATGAAACAACATGGGTGCATTTACACAAGCATCCCAATTCAGACATTTTCCCCACAAATTGTTAGTTTTTCCAATCACACATGTTTCAGATTTACCTTGACAGATATATTATTAAAATTAATAAATATCAAAACCGTGCGGCCAGATTCCAAGGCCAGAAACACTGACTTGTCACTGGTACTCTGCAATCGGGGATTGATTCTTACCCAAAACTCCAATTAGTGAAATCTCTGGCCAAACAAACATTAAAAAGGCCAACAGTGCTCCGCCGGGATTTTCTAACTAGTGATGGGTTACTTGTCAACAGACAGCAGTTTTTAAAATAACCTTGTTGGCGTATGTTGGGAACCGCATCACACGTGAAAGAGCTGTTCATCGCACAGGTTTGCATACAGTCCCTACTTTTCTACAGTCTCTGAAGATGCTAATTCCTCTCCGCAGTATATTCGGAATATTTAGTTTTTAGCGCATTAGCCGTCTTGAAAAATACTCGTTCCCCCAATCTATTACTGATCACTAGAAAAATACTCTCTTCATCTGTCTTGCCCTGTTTGTGCTGTAAAGGTACACTGACAGTGGAGTAAATCAAAGCCGTACATTTCTTGGAACTAATCTACAAAACATCAGGAAAAAACAGTTCCTCTGCTTCCCTGTTTCATCCATCTTGGTCTGTAGGCATATTTGACATAGTGAACAACAACTGAATAAGCCAGTGTTGACAGAGGCAGATTGATGTCCCTCCTCCAGAGGCGCCGGCAGCTCCTGCCGACCAGTCTGGTGTGTCTGCTGTCCATCACGCTGTCAAAAGCAGAGCGTAGCAACACCGCTAAATCCACCTGGACGACCCTTCCACCTCCCTTCCCTGTAATTGGTTCGTGAGGGTCGTGACCCCTGACGACCCCAGGCCTTCGCCGTTGAAGTGGGCCACTATTAACACCATGTCCCGATCAGCGGGCGGGTCCCCGTCTGCGAGCCCCAGCTGGGGGGCCACGCTGGTCGGCTGGCCGATGGAGGCCGCGACGAACGTGAAGTTGTGGTCGATGGTTTTGCGGGGGCCTCCGCGAACCGCTTTGCTCGGCACTTTGGAGGAGTTCCTGACGATGGAACCCGGCTGGGGCTCTCGGCATCTCAGCAGAGCCTGGAAACACCTGTAGAACTGGAACCCCAGTGCACAAACACACAAACACATACACACACGCAAACGTACAAACGTGCCCCCAACATGCAGACAGAAAGAGAAAAAGATGCAGAGAAACAAGGATGTCGTGAATAAATATGGACCATATCTCTCTGTTAATATACACCATCTCAACTGTTGTTTTACCCTCTAACATGTAACTAAGTGTTGTCTTGCAGTCGCCATGCCTTTTGTCACTGTAAATGACAACTGGATCTCAGTCGTTCCAGAAGAAGCCTTTACTCTCATTAAGACGTAAATGCCAGTGCTTGAAGTGGACTGAACTACATTTGGACTTTGATTGGATGCAGGTTCAGGTGTCTTGTCTTCAGGAGAGTCAAGTCTTTTTTCTGTCAATACGTCTAAATAGTAGATATCAATTTCTGCAATTCTCCAACATGATCCTCAAATTATTTTGTACCTCTTGAATTTTCTTACAGTTTTATTACAGCATCTGTTGATTTAAATTTAAAATATATATTGGCCAAATAGTGGGAATGGCTATTTTCATTTGTTGATATCTGTTGCCTTTTGTCTCACTTTCTGTAGATTCTGACCTTCCATGTTAACAGATGATTAAGAGTGTTTGGCATCTGTGTCACCTCATATTTATTCCCCAGCTAAACAGGAAGTCTTGGATGACAACAAGACATTCCATTTTCTCAGGGATGTCAAAGGTTCGACACACTTATTGACACTTTTGACTGGGTAAGTGTGTCCAAACTTCTGACTGGAGTTTCATTAAAAATGATTTGTAACTTTTCCTAGGGGGTGTCAATAATTGTAACACACAAAATATGTATCTGTTTATTCTGTAAATAATCATACCTCAATTAAACATTTGATTTCTCTAATATTTTGAGAGTAAGATCAAGCTGATAATCAGCAATCACATGGAGCACATTAACTGTATACAGTTCTGCTCAAGAGTTTACATACTCTTGGAGAATTGGGGATAAATATTTGCAAAGAAAAAATCTGTGAGCAGGCAAAACACGTCTATTATTTCTTATGGGATTCACTTGCAACTGTAAGTCATAACAGAATGGCACAATCATAAAACAAAACATGGCAACAAAGAATTAAATGAAATGACCCTGTTTAAAAGTCTGCATACCCTTAGTTCTTAATTCTGTGTATTGCCCCCTTTAGCATCAATGACACCATGCAGTTTTTTGTAATAGGTGTCTATGATTCCCTGAATTCTCGCAGGTGTTTTAGCTGCCCATTCGTCTTGGTAAAATGCCTCCAGGTCATGCAAAGTCTTTGGTTGTCTTGCATGAACTGGGATCTCCCCAGAGTGGTTTGATGATATTATGGTCAGAAGACTGGTGGCCACTCCAGAACCTTCACATTTTTCTGCTGTAACCACTGGAGGGTCATCTTGGCCTTGTGCTTAGGATCGCTGTCATGCTGAACAGTCCAAGAACATCCCATGCGTAGCTTTTGTGCAGAAGAATGCAAACTGTCTGTCAGTATTTACTGATAACGTGCTGCCTACATCTTGCCATTCATTTTCACGAGATTCTGTGCACCTTTAGAGCTCATAGACCCCCAACCCATCAGTGATCCACCACCACGCTTCACAGTGGGGATGGTATTTTGTTTGCTATAGGCCCTTTCCAAACAGAGCACTGATGGTTGTGACCATAAAGCTCTATATTTATGTCTTGTCACTCTAAATTACAGTGTGCCAGAAGCTGTGAGGCGTGTCAAGTTGTTGTGGGGCATATTATAACCGGGGTTTTTTGTGGCATTGGCCCAGTAAAGGCTTCTTTCTGGCCACTTGGCAATGCAGCACATTTTTGTTCATGTATCGTCGTATTGTGCTCATTGAAACAACCACACCGTCTTTTTCCAGAGCAGCCTGTATTTCTCCTGAGGTTACCTGTGGTTTCTTCTTTGTATCGCGAACAATTCTTCTGGCAGTTTTGGCTGAAATCTTTCTTGGTCTACCTGACCTTGGCTTGGTATCAAGAGATCCTAGATTTTCCTCTTCTTAATAAGTGATTGAACAGTACTGACCGACATTTCCAAGGCTTTGGAGATCTTTTTTATGTATATATATATATATATATATATATATATATATATATATATATATATATATATATATATATATATATATATATATATATATATATATATATATATATATATAGTTGAAACTAATTAATTGACACTGTAATTAATAAACTACTACTATATATATAGTATATTTACTTAAAGATAAATCTGGTATTAAGACTCTAATTCATTACACCAATGTATCCTACTCCAAGTTGTCCCCTGCCTCAACTCCACAAAGACCACTCACAGATCCTCCACATCCAATCCCCGCAAGAACAATCACCCACATTGAGCTCTCCTACGTCCACCTGAAAACCAGGCTGATCCTTTCTCACCTGGTGAAATGAAATGGCTCCCACGGCACCTGATTCCCTCTCCCTTTCCGGTCGATAATTACGAGTAAATCAGAGCTGTCTGATTGGAGACCTCCTGAGCCCTTTCCCTCTGCTTTAGCTCTCGCTTCATATTTTCTCGCATTAAAGGGTGCCTGTGGGTTTTTGCAAATCACCCAAATGGCGTTAAATGCTGAGCTAATTACACGCTCAATCAGGAATGAGACAATAACGGCACATTCAATTGAATAAGTGCTGGCTGACGTGAGGCACTGGAAACCTTGAACTGCTTAACAGAAGTCTGCTTAGGTAAACGGGCAATAATATCAGGTTTTTCTTTCAGTCCATACCCTGACCGCTGCCATGCCGACGTGATGGGGCTGAGGGCACTGCGCGGTATTATGGGATGGAATGTAGCTCCAAATACAGTCCGAAACTCATAACAAGGGAACCAGGTCACATTTGCGATGTGAACCGGCTGCTGCCTTAATTAACCATCACAGTGAAGGTTTCACCTCTGAATGTGAGTTTGTAAAGACTTTGGAAAGGGACACTGCACCATGTAAACATTTCTGAAACATTTTCTGAGGAGTAAAAACCAATGACTATACGTAAGAGAAGCATTGAACATATGTCCTTCTTTTGCAGTGATATAATGAATTCTGCATTAACACAGACGTTCATGTTTGAAACCCACGCAGTGATCGTGAAATCCCCGGGTCAGTGTTTCACGTGGGTTTTCGATTTTCTCCCGAATGTCTAACAGAGCTCGACGTCGAGATCTTTCTGTAGACAGACCCACACACACTGAATGAAAAAAATACAACAACTTGGGATCCAGTTTTGAAAACATAACATTGCAGTGAGGATAACGGGTGTGTTTTTTAATTCCAGTGGTACGCCCCCGTGCCGCCCTCACAGGCTCTGACGTCACATCCCCTCCCTTGAGAAAACGTAGTGTACTTAGTATACAGACCATTTTTCAGGTATACTTATAGTCTACTACATTTTCTCACGAGACGTAAAAACAAAAAAAAACGTAGAGACGCGGTCACACAGACCCGTCCACCTAGCGTTAAACTACAGTGCGCTTGATGGGTTAACACACAGTCCGCATCCTGTAACAACCGGGCAGAAAATAGAGGTGGGCCGAACATCGGATCCTGCTGAGCATCTACAGGTTTTTCTCAGCTGTCAAAAACAACTCTACGCTGTGGTTTGTGGGAGCGATGTGTGGACAGGTTGGACAAAAGGAGACGTGGAAAAGGGAGCAGGAGGCACGGGTCGTGTATGGTTGGACCGGTCTAGCGTGTACCGGTCTAGTAGTAAGACAGAAGCATCAGAAAGTATGTCATGGACTTTGACTTTTGGTTGAGAGGTCCAACAATGGTACTGGATGAAAACATACAGTTTGAGGTGGAGACAGTGATATTTGACAATATTTCCACAGAGTTTAGAGCAGTGATGCTTTGTTCACAAATAAACTACTTTTTTAGAATAGCTCTTTTTGGTGAATTTTGGGAATTAGTATTGATGACAGGAGCCATTCATTTGGCTCCTTCATTCACTATATATATTTTTTTTTAGCACCATCAGCTATCAGAAAGGAAACCTTTCTAGTTGCACTAGAACCCCTTGCTTTTAAGACATTCTCCAGCGGCTCCTTTGGATGGAAGACCATGGAAGGGCTGCAGAGCCAGTCGGAGGCTTAGTTTTCCTCTTAGAAAATCCCTTTGCCCCAGGGTGGTAAAGGAGACATTGCCCCAGGGTGGTAAAGGGGACATTGCCCCAGGGTGGTAAAGGGGACATTGCCCCAGGGTGGTAAAGGGGACATTGCCCCAGGGTGGTAAAGGGGACATTGCCCCACGACGGTTAAAGGGACATTGCTCTGTGTATGCTGTTGTGTATCAGATGGGATGTAAAATGTATACTGTATCCTGAACCTCTGCGGCCTCTGAAGAGCCCATGGCTCTTATTGGCTCGTTCATCCCCCTTCCTCCCCCCTTGTAACTGTTCCCCAGGTCCTTTCTGTAAATGAGACTGTGTTCCCAGTCAATTTACCTGGGTACACAAACAAAGTAATGTCACCCCACTAACACAGCACCCGTCTTTCATTCATTAGGCCCTTTATAATGTCATGCCTTTTGATGCCTCTCCTGGGCAGCAGAGATGTAGGTTCACGTATTTTCAAAATGACTGCAGTCAGCTATTTCTCTTTTTAACGCGCTTCAGCACTTGTGTGAGTGAGGCATTCTTCAGCCATGTCTTGAATCCCTCTTGCCAACGATACTGTTGGGGGGTCCGAGTCGCTGCATCTCACTGCCGCTGCGCCTTTGCAGACTGGACTCCTTTTTGGTCTTGGCAGGCCATGTCCGGGAGTGACACAGCAGACAGCGGAGAAAGATTCAGATGCTGGTCTCACAATCACACAGCATAACAGTGAGACAGCACTTTAACCGCTACAGAGCCCATTGCTTCTGCCAGACCATCTGCTAAAGCAACCAGTGTGACAGGAATTACAACTGCCTTAAGGACTGTGCCTTGGACAGTCTCAATCTAAGTCCCGATGTTCCAGTCTCCAGTGTCCACTGGGATTTGGTGTTTTGGGGCAAGGGAAGAATCACAAAATGGATGACACTAAATAAGGATCTTAATTGGAGCCACCACTGAGAGTCCTCCACCACCGTTACCGCCCAGAGACCTCCACCACCGTTACCATCCAGAGACCTCCACCACCGTTACCATCCAGAGACCTCCACCACCGTTACCATCCAGAGACCTCCACCACCGTTACCA
>JACXGJ010007060.1:0-15533 GCA_016801105.1 Esox niger | reverse complement strand
CCCCCACCACCGATACCACCCAGGGACCTCCACCACCGTTACCACCCAGGGACCCCCACCACTGTACACCCCCAGGGACCCCCACCACCACTGCCACCCTGGGACTCCCACCACAGGACCTTTTGTTAAAGAACACATCTTGATCGACTGATGTAACATTACCTAGATGAATGCACTGTGCATTAACGGGCCCACTCAAATTACAAACATTTAAGCACCACAGAGTTTATAGTTAAAGTCCAAAACAATCCACCCATTTACACATCTAGTGGTAGATGGGACCATTAAAACTTAAAGCAACATTATGGTGTTTGTATGTTTTATCGGTCCTGATCTTGCATACAATGGACCACGTCCACAACTCCCTGGACATCATCAGAACCACTGCTATGCAGATGCCAGGTAAGGGTTCAACTGTGCCACTAGTCTAATTTAAGTCAGATATTCGTTTCTAACAAACCCCTCCTCTGCGACAAGAGACATCAAATATACTGAGAAAAAACAAGTAGCAAATTGTACTCACCATTAGCGGAGTGTACGGGGCAATTACTGTATCCGTCTCAGATGATTCCTGTTGCCACAGTCCTTCAGTTGGGGGTGGCGGTGGGGCATGTCGTTACTTGTATCTGTACAGCATTTTTAGTCTTCAACTCGCCTCAACTCACAGTTTCCATAGTAACGGGCTGGGAGGAATTGAAGACTGAAAATGACATACAGGAGGACATCCTTGTCTCCGACGAGTGGGCTCAAACTGTCCTGAAATGTCGGCTGTTGGTGGGATACGCAGGGAGGATGATTGACAGTGGCAGGATGGACCATCGGAGCATCTGACTGTATCTCATTAAACAGCAGCATACAGCACCAAAACATGTCTTGGATTAATGTTGAACTTGTGAACAACAAGTACATCCACAGACAATAAAAAGGGTATCCAACACCACTGTTTCAATGTTGAGTAAATGTGGCTCGTTACCCAAATAAAACACATTATTCAGGACTGCAGCCAGGATCCAGACATCAAGACTCTTCTAGGCAGCTTACTTCCTGCCAGACTTTTCCCCCCGAAACCTGGGATTGGAATGGCCTATTATCTTTTTTATGGGTCGCCTCCATACATTTACATAACATTTTAGTAGTTTAGCAGCCACTGTTATCCAGGGGGACTTTCAGATAGTGCATTCATCTTGAACTAGCTTGGTGGGATAAACACAAAGTCAATTTTATGCTCTGAGCTGGGGGCATCTTCCAGTCATTCTACTGATTATATTATTGCCAGAACAAGTTGCCTTCAAATTGTACATAATAAGACCACGATTGAATAAGGCAGTGATAATTTCAGTAAATACTTGAAGATATGCTGAGAACCCAAAAAAGATAATGAAGTTTCATCATTGTAAGTTACTTAGGGAAACATATTTTTTGTTCCATTTTTCTGACATGTGTGTTTTGAAAATAAAACGTTTTTATTAAACAGTGACATCTTCTCTTAAAGACAAGACAACATGCGCTTGTTGACTAAACAACGTTTGAACAACACAACCGATTCCAATCACAACTCCTGACAAGATTGTGTCTGATAGACCAAAGCCAGACATTTGTTCTGTCATGCGGCGCTGGCAATTAACCATATTCCACAAGATTAACAGTTATCAGATTTTACCACACCGAAACCTGCCGAAAGCGCCATTCTCACGTTTTTCTTATGCTTTAGACAAAAGCAAATATCTGTGAAAAAAGATTTGATTAATCGCAGTCTGAATTTGTGGCACCATGATCCAGTTCTTGAGGATTGGCTGTTTAACATAATTAATAACACTGGAACTTACGCTGAGGTGGCGCCGATGCTATTAATAACAAGGAACGGCAAAGGGTCATATTCCCTAAGGAGCATTGGAACTGTTTCCACCTGCACTAAAAAGGCCTCTCATTTGAAAAATCTTAACAATGGAAAAGGTGTTCTGTTCGTTTCCTTTTTTTTATCCAACAAACACAAAAAATCCATATGAATACACCTCCTTGCTTCATTCTCAAAGAATTGAACTTTTGATCCTGCTCCTGATGGAATAATTGATCAGTCCAAATAGAATGCAAGCAACAGTACAACAGAACAGGGACAGAGGTGAATATTCCAGAACATGCACCGGGCCTTCGCCTGATAAATTAGTCAGGCATTTGTGGATTATTTATTTGCAAAGGTCTTGGTTTTACAGGCTCCTAATCAATTATTTGCCGTTATTTCTGGATATTTTACTGCGAGTTCAACTCGATGTAGTTCACATCATTGCCTTGTTTCATTGTTTAATCTCCCTGTATGTGGCTGAGTTGCTGAAAGAGCACACACACAAGCACACACACACACACATACACGCACACTCACACATACACAAAGGCATGTTGAAATCCCAGCGCTCGCTTCGGCACCCTGTGAAATGACGACACACAAATCCGTGAACGCACTCACAGACGGCCGTGTAATGTGTCCGTGCTTTTCACTGTGCGAGAGGAGTCCCCTCCCCTCTGACTGGGATTCACTCAAACCGGCCACAGCCATGC
The DNA here is from genome assembly GCA_016801105.1 of Esox niger. Classification (NCBI taxonomy): domain Eukaryota; kingdom Metazoa; phylum Chordata; class Actinopteri; order Esociformes; family Esocidae; genus Esox; species Esox niger. Next base: position 12,980 of record JACXGJ010007060.1, on the reverse strand, counting down.
CTACCCAGAGTCCTCTGGGGCGGTATTCAAACCATCTCTAATTGAGAAAGTGAGAGCACACCTGTATTGAGTCTCATCCCGTGTGCACGCATCAGGGTGTATTCATCAGAAAAGTGGGAAAAGCACCTACTGATGGTGCAGTGCATGTGCAGTGCATGTGCAGTGCATGTGCAGTGCATGTGCATGTGCATGTGCATGTGCATGTGCATGTGCATGTGCATGTGCATGTGCATGTGCAGTGCAGACATTTTGATTGATAGCATGAAAACGAAGTCAAAGTGAACCCACGACTTTGGATTATAGCAAATCAGATCAGATATAAATTCAAGTGTTCAGTAGCTGTGACATGTTTTTTTGGGGCTTTCCAGTTAATCATTCTCGCTTAGGACCTAAAGGACCTCCTCTTTTTGTTTTGACTGCCTTGGATACACTGCTTTCTCATGAGCTCTATGCTGATGAATGATTGAACAACGCAGGCAAAATGCCTCAGTAGACATGGCCTGAAACAACTGGAGAGGACATACAAGAAACCTTCGGTTTAGTGATCAGATGCTTTAAACGCTAGGCTACATTCTGATCCAAATGAATTAGTTGTCACTTCAGTGGTAGATCTCAAAGCTCTTTGAAAACGAGCTCACTGATTCCCCTAAACGAGAGCTACATGATCAGGGAACAAGTTCAGTCTGAAGCACAGGAACTGATACAGAACATTGAATGGTTGGGGGGTTCCTCTCAATTTAGTTTTCCTTCATGGATGATTGTCACCACATTGTTCTCATTGTTCCCATCAGTGAAGATGCACAAGACCTTGGGCAAACGCACTGGGCCTTAAATGGTCATGACCCAGCAACGCCACAGTAGTACTGGCTAGCTAAACATTTCACTGGATTTCTCAGAAATGTTAAAGGAATCTCCCAGCAAGGATTTCAAGAAAAACGTGGAGAAGTGACCGCTGCGATAAGCCAGTTGTTACAAAAGTCTTTCTCACCTGCTTGTTCATGAAGATGTAGATGATGGGGTTGACGACCGTGCTGACCTTGGCCATGACCGCGGGCACAATGCTGGCCACGGGGGTGACCAGGCCGGGGGGCCCAAAGGTGGCCAGCAAGGCCATAACGCCGTAGGGCAACCAGCAAAGCAGGTAGACCAGGACCATCACCACCACCATGAAGAGAACACGCTGCTCCCTCTTCCGGCTCATAGCCGTATTGATTCCACTGACCTGGGGAAGGAAGAAGCAGGAGAAGCAGGGGAGGAGTTTATGAAAGAAATGTCAAGTTGGCGAAGGAGAAAGAGACAGCAAATAACGGGTAATAGAGACGTGCAAAAAGCTGCAACAAATTGGTGTCTTTCCCAACTAAAAAACATCACATCACATCTGTACTGTTGCAGTGTGCGTTTGATTCAGACTTACTGCTCAACCAGCAGAAATCCTCTGCTCTATCTTTGACCCCAGTCCTGTTCATAATAAGCACAAAATACCTAGAGATTTTGTTTTTAAGAAATATGAGGGTGAGACAGAACACAAAAGGTTACTCTAATACGCAGTTTATTACAAAATTTTAGTTTAGTCTACTAAACTGAATTTCGAACAATTATTTTGTCATACAACATACAGCTAGGAGCCCTGCTGTTGCGTTGTGTTGTTAGTTACTACCTAGTCTGTGTACTACTACCTAGCATGTGTACTACTACCTAGCCTGTGTACTACTACCTAGTCTGTGTACTCTACTACTACCTAGCCTGTGTACTACTACCTAGCCTGTGTACTACTACCTAGCCTGTGTACTACTACCTAGTCTGTGTACTACTACCTAGCCTGTGTACTAATACCTAGTCTGTGTACTACTACCTAGCCTGTGTACTACTACCTTGCCTGTGTACTACTACCTAGCTTGTTTGCTGTTCCTGTACATCCACATATAAAATGTTTGGATTCCATGTAGAATCCTATGTCGAAAGGATTTTACACTGAACCAAATAAGGTATCAAATTAAACCAAAACGTTTCTTTTAAAAGGGCACTCCTTTAAGGAACCCTTTTGGAACTTTTCTCTGTCTGGCTGCTAATGTGAGCAGGGACGATACGATTGCTTACATAGATATGTTACATAATTGTATAACTCAACTTTAAAACATGTTAATATCATAATGGGAATACATTGGTCAATTAACAATGCTGTTATGAACTCAAACAACCAGACACATATCATTACTGTATAGAAAAAATCAAAACAGTGATCATTCTGCACTAGAGAGACAATGTAAGATGAATCATTTTGTGAGGCCATAGCCAACTTCTGTTCCTAGTCAGGCTTCTGATAAACACACACATATACCATTGTCTGTTTAGCTTACTGGTGTGCAGTCCTTGTTTCTTTTTTTAGAAACCAAACAATGTCAGAATCTCCACATTTCTTTCTGAAGCCACAGAAAGACTTTGGGGCGAAATGTCACTTGTGTTTTCATGGCTGGATTCTTAAAGATGTGCAAAATAGTAAAGAGAGCCCATGCTGGAATAGGAGTAGACAAAAATCAAACTCTCGGTAGCGGTATAAGTTCTTCGGTAGTGGCTTCGACCGTTACATCACCATAGGCTACGTGGCTGAAATCTGAGGAAAGCGCCCTCACACGCTTACAATAAACACACACACTCTCTCACACACACACACACACACACACACACACACACAAACAGACATTTCTAATACAGCTATATCCTGCCAGGCTTCATGTTCTGCACAAACACAAGCAGTTTGTACTTGACTGGTCTGTCTGTCTAGTTACCTCAGGGCCGAACATCATCCCGTCACTCATGTTGCCTGTGAAAAACCAAACACTTCGGCAGAAACCTACATTTAAAAGCCTACAGAGCTTAGGGAATCACAGCGTTCCTACCTCCCAAACAACAACGGAAAACACTTATTGAACAAAAAAACGTCCAGGTTTTAGCCATCAATCACCATTCTGGTGGAGGGATCCACTCGATGTCTCTCTCCCCTTGTTTTACCACAAAGAGTTCAGTGATTCTTCTAAGAAATGTTTTTTTAAGCTCAGCTTTGTAATGTGGGTTAATGTCTGTGGGGGAACAAGCCATTCACCAGCAAGGGACTGCTATCACATTCCATATGGCTTAATCAACTACTACTAAACATCTCATTATTTTGAGGAAATTGGCCTGTCGATTCCAGTTTGCACTGCTTGGGCTATGTCCACTACTGTTCAAAAGTCAGGGGTCATTTGGTAAATTCCATGAAAACACATCAAATGAGTTTGAATAAGAAATATAGCAAAAAGAATAGGAAATACAGTAATTGACAAAGTTAGAAATGGTTTTTAATTGAAATAATAATTGTGTCTTTCTAACTTGGTCGAAGAATCCTCCATGTGCAGCAGTAACAACCTGGCAGACATTGGGCATTCTAGTGGTCAATTTGATGAGGATCTCTAACGAGATTTCACATCATGTTTCCTGAAGCTCCTCCCATAAGCTTGATTTGCTTGATGGGCATGTAGATAATTCTCTGTTTCCAGCTATAAAGGTAATTAACAACATTAACAACTTCTACACTGTATTTCTCACCAATATGATGTTATTGTAATGGAATTTTCTTTCAAAAACTGAAATGTCTAAAGTGAACCTAAACTTTGAAACGGTAGTGTAGATTCACACTGTTGTTCATCTTTCTGCATTACAGACAACTTTTAGCAGCTCTGCCTCCGGTTAGGGACCGATTTAGCCAAAGGCTGAGATCCAGCAGCCGTAAACTGGTGTCCTCATAGGATTGCATCTCCTAACATGCATCTCCTGTTCAGAAATGAACAACCCGTGTCCAGAGTGGGGAGCAGAAACATATTTTGTAAACGTGTCTATGTGACTAAACATCTCTGACCGTCTGTCACGATGAGGAGCAGTCTGTCTCAGGAAGAGTGGGGCAAAGGAAGAGTGGGGCAAAGGAAGTGTGGGGCAAAGGAAGTGTTGGGCAAAGGAAGAGTGGGGCAAAGAAAGAGTGGGGCAAAGAAAGAGTGGGGCAAAGGGAGAGTGGGGCAAAGGGAGAGTGGGGCAAAGGGAGAGTGGGGCAAAGGGAGAGTGGGGCAAAGGAAGAGTGGGGTAAAGGAAGAGTGGGGCAAAGGGAGAGTGGGGCAAAGGGAGAGTGGGGCAAAGGGAGAGTGGGGCAAAGGAAGAGTGGAGCAAAGGGAGAGTGGGGCAAAGGAAGAGTGCAAGATAGGTCAAATGTTTAAACTGCAGCACTGCATAATGTTGTGTGAGAAACTAAAAATATACAAAAATAAATATGCCTTTTGTTACCGTGAACATCTTTAAGTCGGGAAATAAACAATTGTTAGTTAAATATTGGGGAACTATTGTGAAAATGGGACAGATAGCAAAATGGGACATTTAAAGCTTTTTAGTGGAGAAATTTGAACTCAGTGTACTCAAAAAGAGTCACATTTACACACATCTCCTTACATGTTATTTGTAGTATATGACAACGTTCTGGTAAGAGATGTTAGCTTCAGATGACACATATACTGTACAGCTGAAACACAGTATGGTGTTACATGTTAGCAGCTAGAGCATTTAATCAATAAAGTAAGGTTGCTAGATTGAAACCTTAGCTGGTAAGTTTGAACAAAATCTGTTAATGTGTTCATAAGAATGGCTGTTTATCCTACTGGCTCAGACATTGCAACAATGAAGTTCTGAGGGGTTGGGTTAAAAGCTAAATTGTTGTTGGCCAGTGTGTGCAATCGACAAATACTTTTAGCCCATTAGCCCATATGACACAAAATATCATTAGACCATGTAAAACAAGACAAGTAACCCATGTGAAAAAGATTGAGGACAAATAGTTCATGTGAAACAAGGAGGATAATTTGACAATGTGAAACAAGATAGAGGACCACCCGATAAAACAAAATACCACTAGCACATGTGAAACAAAATGGAGGACTTATAGCCCACATGAAACAAAATGAGGGGCCAATAGTCCATTTGAATGAAAATGGAGGACCATTAGCCAAAGTGATGAAATGGCAACAAAACACGATGTAGGACCAATGGACCATGCGTAAATGATGAAAGACCATTAGCCAATGTAAAACAAGGTGGATGCCCATTAGGCCCATTTAAGACAAGGACAATTAGCCCATTCTGAAAAAAGATGGACCATTAGCCAAACTGACAGAAATACTTTGCAGATATTCACCAGTTCCTGTAAACACTACCACACAGCAGAAATGTCATATTCAGTACAGCCTGGGTCCAGCACCAGGGGTCTGGTTTTTGCGTCTGACCCCAAGCGGACGTCTCCAAGCAAACACTTCAACCAGGCAGAAAAGTGTTGTTAACGCCGACCGACGCGTAATTCATAATACAGGTGCTGTTTGCTTGTGCCGTGTGCTTGCCAAGTAGAAGGGCTCCTTCTCACTGTTGCAGACAATAATTGCATTTAACTAGAAAATGAGCATGTGTCGGACAAAAGTCCTTCCCTGGGCACAAAACGCTCTGAAAGCGGGTGGTCTTCGGAATCGCCTTGACAGTTGTAATTTGAATGTCAGTGGGTGACCAAGGCTGTTCATTTTAATAACAGCATGTTGTCCCATGTTATAGTAACTGCCCGGTGTTCGCAGATGTATTTGAACTGTGACATATAATTGCCGGAGTGAAATATTTTTCCTTACAGAAATGGTAATTAAGTATGTAAAATTAAAAAAAATGTTTTTTAGTGTTGGAATTGCATGTAAGTTCCCTACCAACAGGACCCCATGGGAGTGTAGTGGTCATTAAAACCTTCATGTGAGTAGAAACCTGATTGGCAAGCTCAGCCAACCATAGACCAACCACTGGTCCGTTTATCCACCAAGGTTTCAGATGGAGTTTTTGAAGTGCTCGTTCTCTAATTCTTGATTTGACCTAAAATGTGAGCGTGGTTCAAGTTAGACCCATTATTCAGGGACAAATTATGTTGACAGGGCAGACTAATGTAGACACTCTGCAGCTCCAAACATTTGGGATTTATATCCAAGCACATTAGTCAATCTAAAATGAAACGTATCCCCCTTACCTTTGGTTGTGTCTGAAGGCCCATGGTGTCATATTTCACTATGAGACAAACTTTACTTCAGTCCCAGTCTGAAAGAGAGTGATGGTGTTGCATCAGGTGACCTGGACTCCACATTCTCCCTTCCGCAACCCAAAAGAGATGGTTTGGGCTACGGGAAAACCCTTCAACACTTGGAGGTGACTACCTCATGAATTAGATTGAGACATCAATCAATCAAATGTATTTTATAAAGCCCTTTTATACATCAGCAGTTGTCACAAAGTGCTTTTACAAAACACCCGGCAACAAAACAAGATGTAGGACCAATGGCCCATGTGTAAATGATGAAAGACCATTAGCCAATGTAAAACAAGGTGGATGTCCATAAGAAAACAAAAATTGGCCTGTGGTGCGAATGCTATGGACAGCCTAGGTTCAGGACCACCAGGCAGCCAGGGTGATAAAAACATATAGTGGTGTGAAAAAGTGTTTGCCCCCTACCTAATTTATTATTTGTTTGAATGTTTGTTGCACGTATAAGTTTCAGATCATCAAACAAATTCAAATATTAGTCCAAGATAACACAAAATGCAGTTTTGAAATGAAGGTTGTTATTATTAAGGGAAAACAAAATCCAAACCCACATGGCCCTGTGTGAAAATGCGATTGCCCCTACAACCTGGTTGGGCCACCCTTAGCAGCAAAAGCTGAAATCAATCATTTGCGATAACTTGCAGTCTTTTACAGCGCTGTGGAGGAATTTTTGCAGAAATGTTGTAATTCAGCCACATTGAGCGGGTTTTCCAGCTTGAATGGTCTTATTAAGGTCATGCCACTGTGTCTCAATGGGATTCAGGTCAGGACTTTGACTTGGCAACTCCAAAGTCTTAATTTTGTTTTTATTCAGCCATACTGAGGTAGGCTTGCTGGTGTGTTTTGGATCATTGTCCTGCTGCAGAACCCAAGTTCGCTTCAGCTTGAGGTCACGAACAGATGGCTGGACATTTTCTTTCAGGATTCTTTGGTAGACATCAGAATTCATGGTTCCATTTACTACAGCAAGTCTTCCAGGTCGTGAAGCAGCAAAACAGGCCCAGACCATCACAGTGCCACCAACATATTTTACTGTTGGTATGATGCTCTTTTTCTGAAATGCGGTGTTACTTTTACGCCAGATGTAATGGGGGACACACCTTCCAAAGAGTTCAACTTTTGTCTCGTCAGTCCACAAAGTATTTTCCAAAAGGTCTTGGGGATCATCAAGATGTTTGCTGGAAAAATTAGACAAGCCTTTATGAAATTTATGCTCAGCAGTAGTTTTCGTCTTGGAACTCTGGCATGCAGGAAATTCTTGCCCAGTCTCTTTCTTATGGTGGATTTATGAACACTGACCTTAACCGAGGCAAGTGAGGCCTGCAGCTCTTTGGATGTTGAAGTCTTTTGTGACCTCTTGGATGAGTCGTCGCTGCGCTCTTGGGGTAATTTTGGTCACTCCTGGGAAGATTCACCAGTGTTCCATGTTTTTGCGATTTGTGGATAATGGCTCTCACTGTGGTTCGCTGGAGTCCCAAAGCTACAGAAATGGCTTTATAACCTTTTCCAGACTGAGAATCTCAATTACTTTCTTTCGCATTTGTTCCTGAATTTCTTTGGATCTCGGCATGATGTCTATCTTTTGAGGATCTTTTGGTCTACTTCCCTTTGTCAGGCAGGTCCTATTTAAGTGATTCCTTGATTGAGAACAGGTGTGGCAGTAATCAGGTGTGGCTAGAGGAATTTAACTCATGTGTGATAAACCACAGTTGAGTTGTGTTTTAACGGGGGGCAAACACTTTTACACACAGGGCCATGTGGGTTTGGATTTTGTTAGAAATTAATAATAACAACCTTCTTTTCAAAACTGTATTTTGTGTTTACTTGTGTTATCTTTAACTAATATTGAAATGTGTTTGATGATCTGAAACATTTCTGTGCGACAAACATGGAAACAAATAAGAAATCAGGAAGGGGCTAAATCTTTTTCACACCACTGTATTTGCCTGCAGACGCCACATTGAAGGCGATTTGTGTCGCCAGTTCACCAGCCTTGGAGGAGGTGAAACTATGTCACTTAGGCAGTGAGGCGAAAGCAAAACGACCCTGTACTGTTTGCCAAGGAAAGACAAACAGGCCTCCTCCACCTTAAGGGACATTGGTGCATGGCTTGCTAAACAACTGACAAACCGGTCACCCGCACTGCTGGATGGCTTCTTTCTGACACACGTCTTAGTCCTGATGGTGTCCCCAATACAGGTTGTATACACATACACACACACACGCACACACACATTTCAAAGATCCACTTGAGTGGATGCATCGATTACAATATGGGTACAATCAGAACGTGCATAAGAATAGGACTAAATGCACTTTAACACAAGGCTTATAAAAGCAAAAACTTGTGGTAGAATGTTCAGGGATCAATACTCCCTGTAGAATGTTCTGCTTTTATGATGCCATAGACGGTGTGGTGTTTGGTGAAAACCAAACACTGCATTCCACAGTGAGAACCGCATACCGATGGTCAGGAATGGTCGCGAATGTGATTCAAGGGACGCTTTGCTATGGACCTGGAAGACTTGGCACCTTTGAAAGAACCATATCTTTTTCTCTGCTGGAGAATTCTAAAGTAGAATATGTCAAAAAAGTTGTGAGAAAATTATCTGAAACACAATTCCAAATGACATCGGCTGAACCTTTTAGAAAGGCCTAGTCTAAGTCCAGAAGTGAACACGCTGTTTTTTACCAGGTAAGAATGACTGAGAACCCGTTCTTATTACAGTAGACCTGGACGCAATTGGGATTTACTACCTTGGGACTCAAACTAGAAACCTCTCTGGAATTCAAACGAGAAACCTCTCTGGCATTCGAGGTAGAAACCTCTCTGGCATTCGAAGTAGAAACCTCTCTGGAATTCGAAGTAGAAACCTCTCTGGCATTCGAAGTAGAAACCTCTCTGGGATGTGGAACCTTTCAGTTCCTGGACAGATGCTCTTACAGCTGGGCTGGCTGGCAACCTGTTCATGCTGGAAAATCCACTAATATCATTTTTGTTCACTATGGCATGAGACTGCTCTAAGATATCTTCACAAGAGACTGATTAAAAACTAAAGGAACCGTTTTGGTTTCTGTCACCACAAAGGTGTTGCAACCAGTTATACTGTACATGTAACTTGGCAACTTTTCAGACGGGGAATTGAGGGTTATATAGCACTTATTTAATAAATTAAGTAATCATACTGTTGTGTTGTTTATGCACACACACCCACACACACACACTCTCACACACTTTGGTGTTTCACACCACAGACTCAATATTCCCACGACCCTAGTAAAGGCACGCATGCAGCACTTTTCACTGCCTGTTTCCTTTCAGCATTCCAACCTTTGAGTCCACATGGAGTTGCTGCCAGGGCTGCTGCAGCAGTTAAACATGATTGATCGTACACTTTGTGTCTCCCGCATTAGCCTACATGAGGCTCCAGTGGCCTGCCAAGACTAGCATGTCGCCCGGTAAAAGGGCCCTCTCAGCAAGAAGCCTGAACGCTCCAGTGCCCTCGGCCATAAACGCTTACAAACCTTTCCAATTCTTCCTCCCCTCTCTTTCACACCGTCAGAGTATTTTAGCTCTGCAAAATCACACGGGCATTGATTGTGGCTTTTACTAAAAGAGAGGCAAGAAAAGGAACGCAGGGGAATAAAAATTGCCAGATGTTATTAAATAATTACGCTGAGGCAAAGAAACGCTTGCGAGATCAGAAGTCTAACGGCATCTGGGGGCGGAGTTTCAGAAGATTGTTGGGGTTTTTGCACCAGGAGGAAAGGGTGACTCTTAGTATCTTAATTTAAAAAGCTAAATCACTGAGAAGGGACTGATTTTGAATTCTCCCATCAGATAGCCAGAACACACTGGATGACACCCAGCTTTGAAATGTTCTGGCCCCCTGAATGCCAGCCCTCGGCCAGTAAAATAATTATAATACTGAAAAGGCTAAAGTGAAATATTGGAAAAAAGGGGAGATGAAAAATCTGGATAATGCCATTCAGCTTTCATAAACTACCCAGAAACCTTTTAGGGGTCTTTGTGTGTAAAAGCCTTAGTCAGCACCAACTGTACCCACGCATTGTGGTGGCTGATGAGTTCATAAAGATAAAAGATGTTTGGGGAGGATCGACATTGTAATGTGCTATATTCCTATATCTTAAATTACTATTCATAATAAAAATAGTTGCTAATAACAATTGAAAGTCTTACATCTTTTAAATTCACTGTTAAAATGTACTCTGAAGTTCATCAGTCAGATATTGCTGTTAAAAATATTCTCAGCTTCATGAGTAGTGGTCCTCAAGAGCTTCCACAGGGCAAAAGCTAATGAACTGCTACTGCCTTATAATTCAACCAAGCGATATTTTGGGGTTTAGTGCTCAAGACAGACACAAATTCCAAATCTTTATGGTCTTTAAAAGTATGGTTTTTATTCTTCTAAATACATGAAAATCAATGCATTCATAAATACGTATATAGCCAAGAAATCCTAAATATAGCCCGGTAGTGTCAGTGTCGTACAATACACTGAAACTGACTAAATAATTGAAGAGTTGCTTATCTTATGGTAGGTCTTGAGGACAATAGTTAATGACATTGGTGGTCTTAGAACAAAGGTCTCCAATAGGTCATCACCAATAACAGTTGACCCTTGACCTCCCATCTTCGGAGTCTTAGTGGGAGTTGGGATATGAAAAGCAGGCTACACTCAGCTGTACATGTGTGAAACAGGGCAGTTGCAAGCGTACAGATGAAAATAGGTTGACAAGAAAAATCGGATGATCAGCTAGGCCAGTGCTCCACTTCCAATTTAGAAGTATCTGGGGGATGAAGATTTATACTCCTATGAGACAGCGGAGGTGTCGACAGTTAGAGTTGCATTAGTGTTCCTTGATATGTCATATGGTAGATCGTATTTGTGGGTCAATCCATTTTTTAACTGGCTGTCGTTGACTGGGCGCTCAATGAGCTGACACGCCTTTCATGAATGAAGGACAAAGCAGGACTGAACCAATAAGAGTTGTCAGAGAGTCAGGAAGGAATTGAGTTACTATGGATCAACATGTGAATCACGGAACTCATTATATCATAAAAAGATAGTTTGCCTAAATATATTGTTTGTTTTTGTTTTGTATCGTATTGTTGACTTAATGAACACCCGTAAAAATATGTTTTTTACTACTGATATTTCTTGACAGATTCTCTTTGAAAATGCAATCCAAACAGGACCTTCGCACGGGCTGGAGTTTTGGCTTATCATTTTGATGTCACCATGCTGTCAATCGGATACTACAACTATAATAAAATGTTCCAAAATTCTCTGCCAACAACTCCTACAAATTACAATGCTATTGGACCGGTTAAACCTAAAAAAACATGTTCACTATATTTGCTTACTCCAATACAATCCTATTTTAGCTTATAGAGACTCCAACTGAAGCATGACACCTGTCAGTCTGATGATTTAAGGCTTCTTCCATAGACGTTATTTATGTTGACTTCAATTGCATTTAATCGGTTTTGTTGCTATTGTTATATTGGAGAAGGCATAAGGATTTGATGTATAGATAAAACTTCCTTTTAAAAAACTAAAATAAGGTGACAGCTTGTATAAAATGGCAAGGTGAGGGAAGATGTTATTGTGTTATTGTGAAACTCCACAGCTAACTTATTGCTAAACAATATTAAACCGCAAAATATACTGTTCGAAAGGTGTGTCAGATGAAGAGCTGATTTGAAAGATCAAGTCGCAAGATTTAGACTGAAATGAGTCCCAGAGACAAAAAGTGATTTTTATCCTCCCTCATGTTTAGCCTTAGAAAGAGTTTTACCACTCTTTTTAAGTACGAAACAATTTGACATAATTAGCAACATTAATGGGGTCCAATGAAAAATGAACAACGTGATAAACAACTATTATAAAATTCGTATAGATACAGAAATAATCTACAAAAAAGTCTGAAATAAACATCCACCTAGTTAGCGCCTACAGTGTCAAGTTTGGAGAGTGGGACTACAATATGTGCACTTGACAGAGTTTGACACTGTCCTGGGAATTCCTAATGAAACCTAATTTTACCAAAATGGGAACACATTCTCATTTTCAATAGTGACCTGGGGAATAGTCAGACAGTTGACCCACCTTTTTTCCAATTTGTATAACAGTCTGCCAATCTTCAATAGAACTTTTTTAAGTGAAGGTGGCTATTAGGTGGGCGCACTGGCACCGTATGAAGGCCAGATTGGAAGTGTTGCAATCGCAGCAACGTTGAAATCCCTCGCCTCAAACAAACGCCATGGTCCTTTAGTGACCTCTGAGAGTCCGGACCATAGAAACGTTGCGTCCGCAATGATTTCCTTGGTGCTTCGGGATCTTTCTTCAGACCAGAAGACTCTTTCCGGCCATGAAATGCCTCGCCCAGCAGCGTCGGGTCTTCAGACCTGGACCGACCCCGCTTGGTTTCGGAGTCCAAGCCCGCAGTGATTGTTACAGTTCGGAGCGACTCGCGAGTGCCGAACCCTCCAGCGTCTGACCGCGAAGCTTGGAACTAAGCGGGAAGTATTTCAGCGTTCCCTGCGGGTCGGACAGATGTGGCAGGCCCTGCCAAGTGACATCACAGCCACTTTAGATGTGTCAAAGCAGAGATGATTATCTCCTAAATCCGAGAGGCCGGAGGACTAAATCTAAAAGAATATTCACGGCTACGGGGTAAATGTATGTCATGTCTCTCGCCGCAAAGCAAATCTTACTCACATTTTCTCTCACTCGTCTCGCAACTAGTGAACGGGTAATTCACATTTGTTTTGCCTGTCAACAGTGTCATCGTCGATGTGGGGGGGGGGGGGGGG
>JACXGJ010007059.1:7777-31976 GCA_016801105.1 Esox niger | reverse complement strand
GACACTACGGGATACATCTTATTACTCACACTGACACTACGGGATACATCTTATTACTCACACCGACACTACGGGACACATCTTTTTACTCACACCGACACTACGGGATACATCTTATTACTCACACCGACACTACGGGATACATCTTATTACTCACACCGACACTACGGGATACATCTTATTACTCACACTGACACTACGGGATACATCTTATTACTCACACTGACACTACAAAAAATACCTTTTCACATTGACACTAAGAAATATGCCTTATTAACCATACTGACACTAAGCAACATCCCGTACAAATCACATTTATACTAAAAAACATATGAAGAGTACCATTTAAACAAAATGTCCCAAACCCTGATGAAAAGATTCTTATCTAAATACAATGTCCTATACCCTGATGAAATCCCATCAAAACACCACTGAAACAGCGACCAGTCTGACCAGTTGTGGGATAAAAAGAGAATACTCACAGAGACCAGTTCACTATGTTTCCCATCACCAGCAGAACCATTCGGTCCTACAGACAGACAGACACACAGACCGACAGAGGGATTGCATAGACACATAGGCAACCAGTGGAGTACAAATGACTAAACATTAAAAAAAAATATAGACATAAATATTGGTTAAGTACGACATATTGTTGTAGCCAAAGTATTGGCACCCTTGCTTTAGAAAACTGTTGAGATTCATAAGTCTTTTGGCATCGACATTAGCAGAACATTTACTTAATCTCACCTTATTGCAAGAAGATTCCTAAAATGGCCTAGACAATATTATTAGCCCCAAATACTGAGTCCAAGGTGTCAAGAATTTTGTCAATAACGTTTGTATGTATGACCAGAGTGCATCTGTGAATGTCGTATGACCAGACAGTGAGTCCCAATACTGTCTGTGAATGTTGTATGACCAGTGAATCCCCATTCAATTTAAGTCAACTCACAATATACATCGGGCCACTGCACTGGCGGATACAGTCTGTATAGACAACATAGACCATCCTGCGCAGGATGCCAGAATCTAGAAAAACATAGAAAATCACACATCAGTTTAGTTGCGTTTCCACTCTAAATGCTAACTCTTAACCCATCGCCCATCTTCACTATTCCTCTATATAATAATCCATTACATTGACTGTCTCCTCACCCAGCCTCCAACGTCCCATGTAGTAAAGCTGTGTGCTGAGCAGCAGGGTGGCCAGGATGTGGATTACAGAGAAAACGATCCAAAATACCATGTTGCCTTTTCCAAACACCTGGACACAACACACTTGTTACAGGTAGATCCAGACAGACTATCATCACGGCATACACAGACTGCAAAACCATCTTATATTTTGGCTGAAGTGCGACCGGGTAGTCCGCGGTCAACTCATTTTAAATTGGCATTGCTTTTACATACACCGGGTTGACCGGGCACCTTAGGTCCAATGTGCAGTGCTTTGAGTCCGGTCCGTCCCAACGGCATAGCTGGAACGTCACGACTGCGGGTTGACTCCGTTTTAACGTTACTAATTGAACGCCACAAGACTGACCAAATAAATTAATATTGTAGTGAACGCTGCATCAAATCTGGTGTGGCTAAATAGCTAGTGCCAGCTAAGAGTCGTTGACGTTGATCGACTTGAAAAGTTTGCAACATTGTTTTTCCAAGAAAAATGAGTACGACCATGCAAAAATGTACAAGCCATTGGTATTTAAACTGCACCGTAAAGTAAAACGGTTCAAAAAATAATTTGTACCGAACATTTTCGTTGTTGTGTTTCTTAGGTATTTATATTATTTTGTTCAACTACTTGGTGGTCTTGGTTTTAATTAAATCTGCAACTGCTAGCGATTACGTCATGTTCCTATAATTCAGTTGGATTCAACCTAGCGAGAGGCAACAGTAAGACAGTGGAAAATGGCAAAAACCCATGCTGTAGGCTCCGTTACCATGGTAATCTCCTGCCCTTAAAGGGGCAACTAAAACGTTTTGCTTGAAATATCGCGTTACCAAGAACGCATGCATTATATAGAAACATTAAACTGCATCTAGATTTGTTATGTATCTTTTACGCTGTAATGGGGGCAAGGGTTGACTGATTAAAAACATTGTGTCTGTGGGTAGATCTACAATCTGGTGATAATGGCCCGTATATCTAGCCACAATACAAGGAACAATTGTCAGGATAACACTTTCATGTTGTAAATACAATGCAACGGGAAAAAGCCCCCTGATCTACCTGGACACAACATGCTGTTACAGATAGATTGTACTGATATTATAGGTTGTCTGCGATTAGAAGTGTCTGCGTGTGCACTGTTCTACTCCCTCACCACTCCCAGCACAGAGAAGAAGATGACGGCAGCCAGGCAGGCATAGGCAGTATAAGCACTGGCATTGATATCTGGATGTCTCTTCTGGTACAGCTTCAGCACACACAGCCCCGCAATCATATACATGAAGGAGGTGTCTGACAGACAGGCAGAAAAACAGACAAGGATGACAACAGGGAAGGGGACAGACAAAAAAAGAAAAAAGTAACATTAATGACATTTCTTACAACACACTAATTGTGAAATAGCCTGGGTGTGTGTCTCTTTGTGCTCTCAAGTTGACTGCAACAGATGTGGGAGACTCACGCAAGTCGTGAGGATTTGTCATATGCTTGGAGCAATAAGGAAAAACGACAGTATCTTTAAGATCAGCCTTTGCTAGCTGCCTAGGAGAGTGGTCTAACCAAACTGGAAATTGGTGTCGTTGGGACAGACGGATGGTTGTCTTACCAAACTGGAAGTTGGTATAGTTGGGACAGACATGGTAGCAGGCACTCAGAAGCCCCTCCATCATCAGAGCTGTGCCCATGGCATAGAACAGCCCAAAGTGCTTAGGGATGCCACACTCCTGGAGACAGAGGGTCAAACAAACATCCCTGTCAACAGCATGGAACAAACCGGCTGTGAACAGTCATATGAGAGTAATACATGGAAGTAGGAAAGGCCAACCTGTGCATCAGTGTTATAATGGGTGGGTGTTTTGCAGGGCTGCAGGGACCTCTATCCCAAGGACCCACTTAGTCATTTTGCAGCTTTTGTCTAAATTACCCCCTCTCCCTTCACCATTAAACGACAGAACCCAAACTGAATGGAACCCCTGATTGAATAACAGTGGTGCAATGTAATCAATCTACCAATTATATATTAAAATCTATGTATGTTAACAACAAAAAAGACTAAACCCTAAGCACTTTTCCAAAACAACAAAGCCAGAAGGTGCTGTGTGGTGGGGATGTGTCACCAGGGCGTTCAGGTCGTTGCGCTCTAGGGCTTTGCTGTGGATAATGTCCCTCTGCAGCACAATGAGCAGGAAGAGCAGGCCCAGCATCACATATCCCAGGTTACTCAGTATGTTGTTGAAGGCGCTGTGCAGTAAAGGTACAGAACACACGAATGACACCGGTTACACGCTGACACACAGCCTTGCGTGCACACACGCACACACGCACGCACACACGCACACACGCACACACCTCAGATTCCCCAGGGGATGCGCACACAGGAAGTTGTAGTAGCAGATGTCCTGATTTCCTGTCACGTTGACAACCTTAGGTAGAAACAAACATGTCAACACTTAACACAGCAGTTAACACACTACAGGCGCTCACTTTGGGCCTGTAGAGTGGGAGTGTGAATTACGGCAGCATATTGTACCGTCTGATAGGTGATGACCAGTTGGATGACAGGAAGAGCATAAAACACACCGATGGTAGCAATGTTCCTGAGAAAGAGGAACCACATATTTTAATGTTACTCACAGTTTACATTTACTGTACAATCAAAGACTCTGATGCAAAACCAATCATCTCCACAACTGAACACCAGCTAGTCATACATTTGAGAAGACAGATCTCCACAGGGCTTACATCCCGGCATATTTCCCAAATAACTTTAGTGGGTCAAAGTATGTAATAGGTTGGTCATCTAAATGTCATTCCTACTCACCAGAAATAGATCTGGTACTTTTTACTCAGAACTCTCTTATCCTTGCGAGCCAAGTCAGACACACAAAGATATTTCTGCAAAAGAAAAAAAGAGATCACACAGGCTTTCATTAGATGGAAAGAAACCACACCTCAACAGTAGCTAGATGAGCTAACACTGAATAATGCCCAGCTGACGAGGAGGAAGAGGGGACGGACCTTGGTGCGCACTATGTTCTTGTCTGAGTCGATGTCGGCTAGCGTGTCATAGTCATCTTCCTCCACTGAGCTTAGAGACTCATGACGACTGCGACCCGTGACACTCTCCAACGAGCGCTCTGAGAGACCATGGCGGGATGAGAAGTAACAGCGGAAATAACAATAAAGAAATGAAAAGAAATCTTTTGCACAGTATTTACCTTTCAACAGTTTTACTGGATTTAAAGGATTTCAATGATTTGGAGCATATTTAGAGAAGATTGGTGATTCTGGCTGTTGATAATCACAAAATATATAAAAAAATATGGCAGTTTTGGTTGAGGTCTTCCACTGTGGTCATCAGAGCAATGAATTACATCACAGCTTATGAATCTTGGACACAATATTTGATTGACCGCATGCTGATTCAAATAGCAAATGGCTGTGATTGGCTGGCTGATTTGAGGCAGTGAGTCTGTCACCAATGCGAATGGCTACGTTGTGGATGGCAGTGAGGAAGGGTCTGCGTTTGAAAGGCTCCTGTCCTGATAAACAAACACAGACAACCAATCAGATACCAGAGCCCTGTGCAGCCTGCCCATCAAGGGCTCATTTGGTGATGAAAGTCAGAGCAACAGACATACAGGGAAAACCGATGTTGTGCTTTTATTTCCCCTGAGGTGTGTAAACAGGCAACTTTACGTCTGTAGGTACGAGTCTATCGACATGTTAATTAGTCTTTTGGTGCAGGTCTGCTGGCATGAGTGTTAATATCAGTCAATTACCAAGAGTCTCTTTATATGGACCAGGTGTAGATGTCGAAGTCTAAATATGCGTCTGGAAGTGGTCTGGATGCTCCTTACCCATATATCCATAGTTAGCTTCTGATGCGATGCTGTCCGTAATGGCCTCGGAGCTTAACGTGCTGGCGTTGTCCGCTGTCCAAACAACACCACAGAGAGCCAACATTACAAATTGCTTGCAGGGTCCAGAGAATTCACTTTGGCTACAACCAAATGACCTCCCTTCCTCTCAAAATGTGCACTTGTCAATTTCCCTTTATTGATTTGAAAGGAAATGACTGGTGAAAACCGAAACAACCCTAAGCCCATGCCTCCACTAATCAAAATACTTTAAGATGGAAGTAGTGAAGCAGCACAAACTTCAGAAGATGTTATTATATAGCTATTACTGCTAATGTGTAGGCACAAAAAACAAGAGCCAAGAGAACAAGACGGCCATCCTCCTCCTATTACAACACCTGCTGTGCTTTGTTCACTTTTATGTTTATTATTTGTTTGGTTTTCTATCCAGGACTGACCTTTGCCCATAACTAAGCCATTAGTTAAAATGCACTTACTACCAAACTGGGGGGGTAGTAAGTGCCGCGCACTTTTAAAATGCACTTGTTGTAAATCGCTCATAAAGTATATAGCTGCACAAACTCACCAAAAGAGCCGTATTGGTCATAGGGGGAGACTGGAGTCACTGCAGGCTTTCCTAGGGTAAAAGAGATCACGTCACACACGCACGCATACAGCAAGCACACTGCACACTGGTTAGCACACACAATACTGCAGCGTTAAGGTGGACCGTTAGTGGACACACACCCAGTTAGTTCAGAAGCAGGTGTGAAAGGTGAGGCAATGGTTAATGCCGTGGTGAAAATTAGTACCCAGAGATGTGAGTCCAACAGGAGATGAAGTCTGGATCAGTCAGACTCCCAACAGGAACCAAACCAGTCCATCAAATGACAAAATGCACAGTGCAGCACAGCTGGGCCATAACCCTAATCCCACAACCCCACCACACCCCACTCCGGTCAGCCCACCCCCCACACCGTAACATGTAATCATTAAAGTAGTGCGCATGAAGGGAATGCAGTGTGACAATAATAGAGAGGCTCAGTTGCAGGCAGCAAGTAACTTGACCAATTCCATTCTTACCCAGTAAAGGTGCTGGGCCAAAGATTAGCATGGGGAGAAAAGCAAAAAGAAACATTCAATGCACAGACCGAGACCAACGCCGCACCTGAAGTCATGCTTCAGAAACCGGTCGCCTGACGTGGCAAGCCATGATGGTAAACATTAATCTACTCAACCATTAAACCAGAAAGTTATGGGGTTCTCCCTCTTGTCACTGCACCCCTGTGGGTGGGTGGGTCTACATTGCAGTGGGTTGCTGGGCTACCTGTCTCCGCGGGTGACATGTCCACCGGGTGCAGAAGCCCCTCCCTCCTCCTGTGCATCCTGACCAGGAAAGAGCAAGACAGAGACCGATGAGTTCCTGCGTATGACATTATATGCAGGCTATACTTACTGTACACAACAGAGACGTGATGGACAGACCTCTTGTTCTCCACACAGGCCACCAGGAATGTCAGAAGGTAGAAGGAGAGGAAGATGCCCAAGCAGAACAGCATTCCCATCACATACACGTCCGCTGACATGGAGAGAGAGAGAGAGACACACTTAAGAAAATGTCAGATATGAGCATTGGGCATCATTGAGTTTTTTGAGTGGAAGTCCTCAGACCCGTCTGGCCCAGTAACTCACACTTGATGGCAGGCGAGACGACCACGTCCAGGGTTTTACTGCGGTTGCCAGCATCGATAAGCTCATCTGGACGCAGGGGGTAAAAGCGCAGGGGGCCCCCGCAAGCCTCGTCCTCAGTCTTCACCACCACCACCACATAGAAACTATTACTGGGGAAGTCTTTCCTCTGAGATCCGTAAGGGTGAAGAATCAAAGAGAGAGAGAGACACAGAACAGGAAAAATGAGGTCAAGGGATTTCTGAAGATCCACCAGTTGATAAATGAACCAGATCTCTCCGGTCTGTGAGTGTGTTTTACCTGGACTGTGATGGCACCTTTCTTGGTCATGGTTTGATACATTCCAATGAAGGCAACGTTGTTATCCAAGTCATACACTGGACACTGGGAAAGACAGAAAAGGCAGAAAGGAACTTTAGGGCTGGTCTGCCCTGCCTGGGCTGGTCACGCAAAGAGCAGGTGCAGTCAAGGCTAACGTGGTTGCCATGGCAACAGCGCCTCTGCACTTGAAATGCAGAGCTGTGTATTGTCCCGTGTTTCACCAGAGCGCCGCTTGCAGCAACCACATTGACCTCCCTTTCACACAGAGCCGGGTGAGCGCAGATTTCACATCAGAAAACGCTTTTTATTTCCCTGGCCGTTGCCAGGGAAATCAGAATGAACTCAGCAACACTGTACCCATGTGGTGGATCTGCCCACAGAGCACATGCAGGCCATCCATTGGATACAACTGGCTAACAGTGGACTGCGATATCATGTCAGATCAATGCAGCCAGATGTAAGATCTAGGTCATAGTCTATTGGGTCATATTCACAAAGTTATGCGGCAGGACATTATACAGAGCATTTCGTTGATGTACACCCACATATAATCCTGCTTTGTTGGTTTACTTACTACGGTTTGATGAACATGACGTAGAGGTCAGCTATGTTTACCTGGATATCCTGTATGGACATGACCGAGCACGGAAAGGTCATCTCAGAGTTGACCTTCACGATGACTGTGTCCACTCCGTCCGGGAAAACATATTTGAAGTACTGAAAGAAAACAATGCACATGGGATCACACGTTATTGGAAGACAAAAAAAATCTACATTTCCACATCCACCTGTTTTTGGTTTTATCATACTTCCTAACAATTCGTGCAGGAAAGTTGTTCTGGGTGGGAGGTGTGCTCTTACCTGTGGTTGGGACGGTGAGGCAGTGAAGCTAAACTTCTTGTCTGTACTGTAATCAAGAAGACAAGATAAATCCTTCCACACAAAATGCAATATTATCCAGTCAGGTTACACACAGCAAAATGTTTTGCGCTGTGGGAGCAATGCAGCTACACGGGGTGTCTCCTGGCTGGCTGTAGAAATGGGCAGTGATGCTTCTGTGCCAGCAATACTGAATACAAATCAGGCCATCTCTGCAGTTGCACAACAGCGCTATCAGTCATGACTCTACACAATACAATGAGCGTGCGCCGCTCCGCAAGACACAAAGCTTAACAAGCAGATTTCAAGAGATATATATTGGCTTGGATATCTAACATGAAGGTTAGGATCACGCATAGCTCACTTGGCGAGAGCATGCGCCGGGCCTCTGGGTTCAGTTCCCAACAACACAATTGGCGGTTATGACTCACTGCAGAGTGAAGCTTTCCACGCGGCTAATCCTCAGTTGGTAGTTGGTTCCCAGGCTGGACAGGGTGGAAACGTCCACAAAGAAGAACTGGGTCTCAGCAAGGGCTCGAGTGGGGGGCTGGCACAATGTCCGGCCCACATGGGCATAGGGGTACTTCCTCTGGTACCTGTGGTAGAGATGGTCATGAAAATATTTCATAGCACCGCCGGGACTACATGTTTAAGTCAGAACACCTCTTCTCTCAGACCAGACACCAGGCCAAGAGCGCAGCTGAATACCCCAAAATAACATTAAAAATACTTTAGGTCATTGAACATAAAGGGCCCATATTAGACTTTCACCCAAATCCATGATGCTAAAAATGCACCCTGTTCAACTAGGCCTAATCCCATGAGACCATAACTCCTAATCTCAACACCTTGCCTTTAGCAAGGCCTGGTCTAGGAGACTAGGCGAAGCCCTTTATGAAATATGAGGTGTGATTTCACACAACTCATATAATCAAAGCCATTTTAATGCTGAACTGAAAAAACCCTGTTGATTACCGGACAGTAAGAAGAAACACTGCCCGTAAAGGAACCGAGAAGTGTCTAGTCAAGTTTCATCAACTGCAACTGCCCTCCCAGAGAACTGTGTCTTAACAGCAGAAATCCCTGTGGTCTGCAACTTCCCAGAACACCACAACCACCCAGCTGACAGGCGTTGTCGTTGTATTTGTTGTCACTGCCTATGCGGACCTTACGTAGCCTGTGCTTGATATTTTATGGGGAAGTGAAAGCTCAAAGTTCAACATTACCCCTGAAAACCTGACACCACGGGTGTTCTAGTATTGTCTTAGTCCAAGGACTACATCCCGTCATGAAACACATTCAGTCAACACAGACTGATGCAGACAGCATGGCAATAAGAGCTGAGACCTAGGCCTCGGTCCAAGTAGAGGATTTGCTGTATTCTTTGGTACTTTTAATTTTGGTATCTTACAGTCCTCCAAACACTTAATTTAGTTGAACTATCTAATCCTTCTGCTAAACCTCTCTCTGTACTGTCTACAATGTCCTCAAAAAGTCGATAGCTCTACAGTGGGGAAAAATATAGAGAATTTCTTTTAACATTTTAACAATAAAAAGATGCCAAAGAATCTTTTAAAACATCAACATTCATGCCACAATACTGTTGCTTTTTCTGAACCTCGTATACGAAAACATAACCACATATCCTTCTTCCGTTGTCCTCTAAAGAAATATGACCCGGCCCATTCACAGACTTACAATGGCATAAATGAAGGATGTGGTGACGTTGGCAAGGTAAGACCAGGAGGTGCCCATTACAGTAAAGAGTTGCGGAACGTCGCATATAGAACTGTTCTGAATACTGTCAACATGTTTTGTCACCCTTCATGT
The DNA here is from genome assembly GCA_016801105.1 of Esox niger. NCBI lineage: Eukaryota > Metazoa > Chordata > Actinopteri > Esociformes > Esocidae > Esox > Esox niger. The sequence goes on along the minus strand of JACXGJ010007059.1, from coordinate 22,223 downwards.
CAGATATTCATTGAAGTTGTACAGTTAAGACAGTTTTATTAGGTCACGGTTTCGCTGCGTTGTCAAGTGCTGAACGCGCCCAGGGTGTGCCAGCGCAGTAGGCTACTCACAGTCCACGCAGTATGAGTGGGACCTGGAAGGACAGCACTGCCTGCTTCTGTCTGACCACAAACAGGATGGGACTGCTCTCTGTCCCCTCAGACAGCACGTCCACAGTCACACGGACCCCCTCCGTCTGAGTGCATGGAGATAGGGGGGTTAAGAAACTCACCCAGAAGCAAACACTGTTAGGACAGTAGTATTGAGGATGAGCACAGCAGTACTGAACTGTTTACTTCAGACCTATTTCACTATTTCAAAACATTTATAAACGTGATAATTCAGCAGTAAGTAATGCTGGTACACAAAAAACAGCAGGTTAATTCCAGCCCTGTAATATTAACGTGCTTATTTCAAACAAATGTGTTAACACTGATCAGCAAATAAAACGGAAAAAACACCTGTGGGAAAGCAGGATCAGTGGAAAAACGTACACTTGTGACGTTAACTGTGTGCAGTACTTACTCTGTTTCGGGACACGGTGTGATTGAAGGCGTAGATGGTTTGGTTGTCACTCGTAACTGTATCGTTGTAGGTAATATCAAATTCTGCATCTTTTTGGACCACCGCTTTTTCTGCCCCTGCGCAACCCAAGTGGATCACGCATAACCACAACAGGGCCACGTAACGAAGCTGTAACCAGACTAAAACTGGACCGGAGTCTGGTTTGTGTCGAGATTTCCAACAGCTCCTCAAAACCATTTCCTTGCGATTTTCAAGTTTTTGTTGATCAAAACGACCAAAACACACGTACTAACACGGCGGATGACAATGGCAATGGTAAACCTAACTACTGTTGCTAGACAGCTGGGCTAACTAGACCAAGGCGCAATGGTTTGTAATGCGTGACAACACCAGAACAATTGATAACGAACAACTAGCTAGCTGGTGTGATAAGCTTGTCCAATGTAGCCAGCGTTAGTAGTTACTGTACAATTGCAAATAATTAATATGTAGGCGAGTAACAGTACTGTAACATTTAGTTACTAGCAACCAATTAACCTTGTCAGTTAGCTGGATAATTCCTTATGGCAAAGGATATCCAAACTAACAAAAATGCATAAGATAATGTTGACACTGCTTCCCCTGTTTACGACTACCATTAGGCAAGCTGCTTAGCCAGCCAGCCAGCTAGCTAGCAACTCCTCGCTATGCTACTGTCACTGTTCTGCGAAGTAAACCTGCCAGCTGATGTTAGACGACAACAGCTACTGTACAAGGATCCCGTGAGATTTAATATCCGCAGTTTTAACAGCTAACGTCATCCGCATTTTATCATTTAGAATGACATTTGCCTTGGTAGTGCCGATCATCTCAGGTACCGTAAACTGAACGTTGTTGGTGCATCTGCTGTTGAATCGACTGGCCACGGCGTCTAGAGGGTTAAATCTGTGTCAATCACTACCACGGTGCTGAAGCTAGCGCCCTCCCCTTGCAGGCAGTAAACAAAACAGACACCGCTTAATGACGTAATTGTCTACACCCAAAAGAGAAATATTGAAGGATGCAAGGAACCAAATTTGGTTTAGCATGATAGAAACTTCCAGAAAATGGATCAAGCAAACTGACAGACATTTCCTAGAACAGAAAATTCACCCATCCCCAGAATATATGGAGTATTTATTTATAATGCATTCAGTGAGTCTTTGGGACAAGTGAAAAACAGTCAAAGGGACAGGTGTGAGAGATTACAGTCAGTCAATGGGACTGATGTTATGAGAGTACACTACATTTAGGCAATTACAATTAAAAGGCAGCATTACATCTCTGCTACCAGAACATGATCTGTAGAAGTTAACAGACCTGGCTTCAAATACTACTTCTATACTATCATTATTTTGACATACATGTAAGGCATTCAGGTATATTTTATTTGAAAACAAATGTTAATTTGTAAAAATGTATTCAGAAAATATCCAATGGAAAGTATTAGAAAAGACTCACTCAAATACACTTCCAAACATTTATATCAAATACTTTGCTACATATGTATTTAAAACCAGTTATGTTATCTAAAGAGCAACACAACTGTAACTTCCAGACAAATTGATTAACACATTCTGTGTCCATTCTGTATCTTGCTCACAGTACCATGGTAAAACTAAACACTACAAATACCTCACATTACTCCCAGAATCCTGGAACAAAACCCAGAATTGAACTCTTTGTTTGTACAACACATGACCAAAGCTTTTTTACACAGGTGTTGCACAGGATGCAAACAGACACGCTGTCAGCTCTGCAGAACTCGGCACAAAACAGCTCAGGTGATTGTTGTAGGATGCCTACACCCTCACTCCAGGTCACAGCATGTTAGTAGACAATGTGAGGTTAAGGAAATGAGAATGTTATTCCAATGCCTTTAAAAAAAAATCCATGACATTCACATTAGTCTTGTTCATATCGGCATCATATGTATGGTCTGTGTTTGGCAGATGCTTATATGCTAATGATCTCTACCTATATTTCTATCTATTTATCTATCTATCTTGACCCCTTATTCCTCTAACAGTTGTTATCTTCCTTTTAGCTCTTTGCTAACAGCTACTTTAATAGGATGTACTCAAACTGGCAATGTGGCACCTGGCTATCATGATGTATTCACTAACTGTGGGTTGCTCCTGAGAACGGCGTCTGATAAATGACTCAAATGTAATGTTTAAGTTGAGTCTGCATGAGATTTGGATTTGTGTCTTTGTTGTGGCATGTCTACTGCAGCCCACGAGCCTTTAGTGAACCCAGTACAGAGGCATGCTGACTACATTCAGATCTCCTCCACACAGGGGCATGTTATATAAAACATTCTCCCTCACACAGAGGACATTTTAAAATGGTCTGGGCTAGAAGTGAAAGACAACATGTGGTGCTCTATAAAACACTCAGCAGAGGCAAAGTCTAAAAACTGAGAAGCTCCCAATTGTTAGACGAATTAATCAACTAATCCAAGTACTCTCTTTTCAAAACAAAGCTATACATGGCATTCATTTTTACTGTTGAGTGTTGGGAAACAGTTAAGCCATGAGTATTCAAACACGCTGGATATGATTGACATTTCCTTTCTGCCTGTGGTCAGGAAGAGGTCCTCCCAATGCTATCTCACTCCACTTTCTGAGGGAAATGAATGGCAAAACTATTCCAGTGATGAGAAATTGGTTAAAACAAAACATGGGACATCTTCCTCTGGAGACGAAAAGAGCATTTTCTTGCGTGATCCTTAATGTTGGGCCAATTTACACTGCTACTAGACTGACCTAGTAGCTGAACATACTGAACCCTCACGATGCCACAGTTCTAGAGTTATCCAGAGCTTTCCTCCTACTCTGGTTAGAGAGGAGAAAAGTCACCACTTCCCATGGAGATGGAGGTAAATCTCATAGACTTCAGGAGAATCACCAGTGCAAAACTGGACACTTGTGCCATGAGCTTTTGGTATCCAGTTAGGCTGGTCAAACCTCAATGACCTGTGTAAGTTGAGCTCAGATATACACACTGACAGACAGACAAACTGACATGGAGACTGACCTAGAGACTGATACACAGACAGAACAACAGACACACACAGACTGACACACAGACTGACATGAAGCCTCTGGGGCAGTTGTAGCATACCACCATGTCATCATGCAGGATGGTGGGACTCATGATGGAACATTACATTGAAAATCCAAGAGATCCCTCCTCAATGTCAGACAGATACAGCTGTGGCAGCAATGGATTGGCATGAGTCTGCTCTGGACTGTGGCGACTGAATCGCAATGCAAACCAATGCCCACTACATTTCACATGCAGAGTCAATTTCAAAGCAGTCAAGTTTAAGTTCAAGTTCATAGTTTACCAAATTCACACAGCATCATTCTGAACAATGAAATTCTTGTGACATGGCACACAATATCTCTGTAGTAAGAATTAAGATATATACAAAAATTATACATAATTATTATCATAACAAAATATATAGCAATGATATACATAAAAATGTAAACTAGCAGCAATTTTAAAGAATGGAGAATGGAGAATATGAACAATATGGGTAAAAGTATTGAATATTATAAATATAATATGAGTGCAATATGCCTATGAATGACACATTCAAAATAATATTCTAATGTTCATGGAAAGACATTTGAATTGTTACCAATACAATGCAAGGAATTGTACATACCCAGACAGGTTAATATGTTTGAATGCTTAAGTAATGTAATTGGTGGATTGGAAAAATGACATTCTGTATTTGTAAGAGTGTGTGTTTGTGTGTATATTTGAGTTTCTTTTTTCTCATGTTCTGACACTCCTTTAGTTGTCCCTACTGGACAGTTAGAAAAAGTCAGTAGATGCTTTGATCTCCTGGATAGCTAATATAGAGGTCAATCTGTTGTTGTTCCCTGACATTATTCCCCACATCTGTGTTGATGGATGGAAGATGGGAATGTATGGCAGAAGCAGATTGAAAGGTCATATACTGTTGTTGGCCGACTGAAAGTGACTAACAGTCAGCCTTCCAATTCATCCCAAATATGTATGATACAGTGGAGGTCAGGAGTCTGTGCAAGCCATTCACAGCACAGGTGGGTATAGCCTTTTATTTGTTTAAAATAGCCCTGTCCAGATGTTTTTCTACAGCCTTTTAATTACCCTCCACCCTTTCATGTGTTATTTACATTAGAAGATTATGCATTGGCTTGATTTATTTATATATGCCAATATAGAGGAGACTTGGCAAGACCATCATGTATTTGCACTTAATATATTATAAATATTTAATTGTTTTATGTACTTTATGAATAGTATTGAAATACATATCGGTTTTATTTAAATATATTACAATATATTATAATTTTAAACATGGGAATTTTGAATAGTGTGAGAATCATGACTAATTGCAGCTTTTGGTATTATGGGTTAAGTTTAGGTCTTAAGACTATGTAAAGTTTAGGAATAAAGTTTAGGTTATTGAAGCCATGTTTAAAGTAGGGTTGAGGTTAGGGTAAGGGTTAGAGAACATGAATGTCTGGGTTTCTAGTCTGCACAAGTATTGAAAAACAAACATAATATTTATGTGTGTTTGTGTGTGTGGTGTTTAGTATATAAATTATATAAAACATTGAAGTGGGAAAAAACAAGATATAACATTTTCCACAAAGGAAACGATGAGCGATATTTTTAGGCAATAAATTGTCAGTATCATCAAGGCCAATACAAATGAATTGAGATCGAGAGTTTCAATCTAGTCATATATATGACTATGTATGGCACATGCATGACTCGAAAAACATGCAAAACCGCAAAGAAACGCACACATCAGATCAGCATCTAGGACCATCTACTCACACTACTGTGATAATGCGCAGTTCCGTTTCCAAGGCAACCACAATACGTTTCTGTGGATGAAGTCATTGACGCTGATAGTTGCTATAGTTACAACCTAGAGAGGGCGCTGCGGAGGATCTGTCTACGTAATATGACGCAGGACGGGGGCGTGCCCGCGCTGCGCGCTGCGCAAGGCTGCTTGTTGTTCCCGCAGAGAGGCGAGAAGATGGCGGCTGTGTCAAGTGGAGGTGCAGCGGGGTCCGCTGCGGCCGGGATTACGCACTCTACCCGACCGGCCCACGCAGGCATGGGCCCCCAGAACCGATCACAGCCATCCTCCGGGATCAGCCACTCCAATCGACCTACCCCAGCTGCTGGGTGCATCACCAATCCCGGCCATCCCTCGGCCAGCAGGCCACCCCCAGCCCGAGTGGGCTACTATGAAATCGAGCGGACCATCGGCAAGGGAAATTTCGCCGTTGTTAAATTAGCAACACACATCATCACAAAAGCGAAGGTACGATTAATAATAAAAGCATTTTGAAGATGATCAATTGCATGTTGTCATACCTTTATACTCATTTGACTGTAGACGCTGTCACTGATCCCCAGACTGAAGTCAGATTGGGCCTTCGGGCTTGGGAGCGAGTACAGCGGCCAGCCCGCTTTTGGTTGCAGTGCTCAGTGCGGGGGTGTAAACATGGGCTATCGTACGACTAACCATTTGAATAGTACCGTTTTTCCTTTGATAGAATTAGTTGTTATCATTTTACAAGGACAGCGAGGGTGACATGTCAACGCAGAGGACGGAGAAAAGAGTACTGTACAGTACGCTGGGATGAAAGAGGAGGGGAGATTCAAGCGCAACATTAGTTAGCTGGTTAGCTGGCTGGCTCCCATAAGTTATAGCTTGCTAAATACCTGGTTAGGTAAGAAGCTATGTTTTGTTTTGGGTTATGTTAGCCAATTATTTTGTCATTATGTATAGCATAGTTAGAATCGCAAGCATCACGCGATTGATGTCATCTCTAACATTAGCTTTTCCACGTAACGTTATAATTAGCCAACAGTAATTATTGAGATTTTAAAGTTAGCTAATGTTCCTAGCTAGCTAACTGCAACAACAAGCAGGTTGACAGTCTCTAAACATTGCTGGCTGGCCCCGATACATGTCACCGTATTTTCAGCTGAGGATTTTGGGATGTTTTTTTTCATTTTTTCGCGTGGTGATTTGATATATTTTTGAGATATGGTTGTATTGAAGGGCTTATGTGGTATTTCCATTTGGTTATAGGCCTAGACTATTGGAAAATGTGCTGCTTCAGATATCTCAGCCTATTGATATTCCTTTCAGTCTGCGTATGGTTTTGCATAGTGTGGGTGTCTAGAAAAATGCATTGCTGGCATTGGCACTGGAGACTACATACCTTGTTTGTCAATATTGAAACAAAACCCTGTAATCTTCCAGTCCCAGTTTTTACCTAACATTCTGAGAGTTGAGCCTGTAGCATTGCCAGTTGGCACATTATTTTAATACACATTTGCTCTTAACTAAAATTTCTGCTCAGATTTCATATTTCCCCCAGAGAGAAGAAAATAAACTTAATAAACTATCAATAAAAAAAAATTCTTAATAAACTATCAATGACAACCTGGGTGTCTGTGTACAGCAAGCCAACCAATGAACTCATCTTTCTTGCCATGGTTTTAAACCTTTACCCATGCCACTAAGCTGATAGATCTCCTACCAATAAGACTGGCGATCTGTAATACTAATGGAACAGAGCCGAGGCCAGGCTTGTCAGATGTGGAGAAACAGAAGGCTACCTGTAATGACGTCACAACACAATGGGCATGTGGTTCTGACCCTGTGTTTACATGCAAACATCCTTGTCTTGCACCAAGTACAACCTGTTTCCTGCCATGCAAATGTTCTAGTTGAATGGCAGCGGTCTGAATCCCTGTGTTTGTCTTTGTCACAGGTTATCGTTTGCATGTATGTTGGGGAATAAAGCATTTGAATAAGGAGTTTTGTGCTGCATTACTGCTGTTAAGTCTGTGTGTATTAGAGAGAGTGAGCACGTCATTGCTTCAGTGTGTGCTGTTTGATGGAGGCTGACTTTCCTGTAGACCAACAAACATGTTTTCAGAATCACATTAGGCTGTAAGCTTCCATTAGGCTTCAGTGTTGTTTGGAAGCTGCAGGCCTATACACTTCATGTGGTTTGCTATAAATACATGTTTGTTTGGCGTGTGGCTTGATTGAACTATATTATGTTGTGAATGTGTGGTTTAAATTATAAGCTCTCTTTGAACGGTGGTAAATGGTTGGTTATCTGGTAATTCATTGATTTGGCTGTTTTATGTGGGACCAGGGCAGGGAATGGTCAGATATGCCCTTTTATAATGTGGGGCATTTTTGATTTTGGAAATCTGCAGGGGCTATTTGGCTTTGTCATGCAGTGTAACACACTTGGAAAACCTGCACCAAATCTACTTTTTTGACCTGAAAGACCCTGTCCAGTGCTAATCCTTCATGTTATACAATGGTTAATGTCAGTAAGATAGGATTTTTATCAAAGTATCTCATGTGGCAAATCGGAGAGGTTCACCTCAAATTTCTCCAGGTTGATGCTGTCTCTTGTTCCATGAGGTAATGTGAATGTTATTGCAAGCCAACTTTTCAGGGCTGGGTTTTATTTAAAAATAACCACCAACCAGCCACCAATCATCAAAAACACCTGCTTCTTTTCATCATGGGTAGCAACTGACAGACTAATTGTTTTTTGCCATGGTCTTCTTGCCATGCAATGGAGACACATTATATAGTGGGTGCAAACCTAAGTTTTCCACCTCCATGTTGTTTTTGCCAACACATGCTCGTTATCTATTGGACAATGTTTGAAGGTGAAACCAAAAGAAAAATGTCAGATCTAGCACAGAATAATGTTGAAATAGTGTTGGGAAAACCCTTAACCGTGGTGTGTTCTTTCTCCCTCCCGTTGCAGTTCACAACCATCAAGGTTCACGTTGTATGTGCAGTTCCAAAAGGAATTAGGCAATGTTTCTCAAAGTAGATGCCGACCATATGAACTAAGTGTTTTAGTGCCTTCTAACCAATAAAACCCAAGATTATAAATGCTTATGTCTATAAAATTCAAAGTCCATGAAAGGGCATGTTATGCACTTGAAGAGCAACTTGTTTAGAAAAAATCTTTGGATAGATTCATGAACAATTGTGTGATAATGTAACAATTGTTTTCACACTGGGGTCCCATGTAGCTCAGTTGGGAGAGTACCAGCCGCCTATGCAGTGCCAGGATTGTAGGTTTGATTCCCACCTAAGACCTGTATGAGAAAATGTACAAATGTATTCACTACCTGCTTGAAAGTTGCTCTGGAAAAAAGCATCTGCTAAATTACTTGGATATTAAGGTTCCTTTGCAACATCAGCTTAATTTCTTCTGAATTTAATCCTCATGATATCCCCCTAGCAGGCAGCCAACATGGACGTGAGCCCCCCCCCCCCCCACACAGAATATTTGGACAGATCTTCCAATTACACGCCTTCTCTGAGGCATCAGACATGCCTAGTCAGTGGTGTAAAAGAGAGAAGCTGTAGCTCAGACCGGAGGAGGGTAATTGTGTTGCGGTGTTACAGATACTGAGGCCGGTGTCACAGTGTAGGGAAGGTGGACGGTAAGAGAGCAGCTACCGCCGGGCCAGACATCACCTGACCTGCCGAGGAGGGACAAGGTCAACACAAGCAAGCACACACACACACACACACACACACACACATGTTTCCAAGCCAACGGTCTAGCTACCTTTCTCCCCCTCCTTATCAGATAAAGGGGCACCTCCTCTTGGCTCCTCTACAGTCAGACAGGTATGGTTAAGGAGCAGCTGGCGTGTTCTGGCTTGTCTGTGGCGTGCCGTGCCGTCCACGTCACAGTGTGTCTATCCAGACTGCAGCTTCCCTCCTTTGTCTTCTCCTGAGCTTGCAGCCCTAATGACATCGTGGCCAGCCTATTGTCCCCAGCTTCCAGATGTCTCGTTCGTTCTCCCTCGTCCCTGTGACTGTTCCCCAGGTAATAGAAGAGAACGTGTTAGAAATGCGTAAATCTTGGACTTGTGTTCAGGGGGAGAAGCAGCATTTGCAGATGACATTAAGTAACAGGCCTGTGCTTTCTGATTTTATGTCTATGACTTGATGAATTGTGCTGTTGGTTCGTGCCTCCTCATAGTAGACTGAATCTGCACAGCCATCTTCTTTCATTTTTACAAAACCCTTATAGATTGTGTTCTCTACAAATCCCACATTTTGTTTGAGCCCGTGTCTCGTTAGCTCTAGTTCTCACCTCTTGTCTGAGTATGCTTTTACGAAGTGACTCAGCTAGATTATGTACAACAGACTGAACTATATGTTCAGTTGATTTAGTTAAACATCAGGCCTTACATGAACAGTGACAAAGTTGGTTCCACCTACTCTCCTAAACGTAAACTTTGACATGTTGAAGGGAGTCTCCATTATGGAAACTTGGTAGCGCTATGTCCTGTACTGACCAAATGGCTTGGCGTTCACTGGCCCATATTGGTTTTATTGCACTGTGAACACTTTCATCATCTACATTCAGTGTCTTGGCTTGACCCCATGTTGTGGTCAATTTGCCGGTCCGGCCACTCCCCCCAAGAGTCATTTTGCAACACCCACGGCGGAATGTGTCTTTCACAGAGATGCGCACACTGGAGTCACTTGACGTCGATGTGTTGTTAACGTCACGCTGTTAGGGAACGGGTCATTTATTCGGATCCTTCTCGGGTATCCATAGAGACCATGGCCCAGTGTTAGCTTGAGGTGGAAGGTACCGAGTGTTGACGAATAATGGTATGCTGCCAGAACGCTCCACTCTCATTGGCTGATCTAACGGGCCAGTGATAAATCTGCCTGTCAAGAGGAAAAACCTCACCTATCATCTGTTTAGAAAGGATACTGTACCTCATTATATGGTGAGTTTAGTCTCTGCGTACTGACCTGTGTGACTAACAGTAATGTACATTAAGTCGGTAAGGTAGATTTGTAGGCTTCATCCTGGTTATACGAACTACTGGAACACCAGCTCGGAGGTGATTACAGGAAGATGCCGGAATATCTAAACCTTATTCTGCTGAGTCACACACACATAGAGACAGATCAGCCATGTTCCCTCTACCAGACTGTGTGAGGTGCCTGTGGTTTTTGATGTTGACAAGCAGTGTGACTATTCGTTTGTGGCTAATGTTCATATCACGCCGACCCCCTGTCCCTGTCGCCCCCTCAGGTCAATGTCTGACTCACCCATGCCTGTCGTACTCAGTGGAACTTTCATATTATTGGGGATTTCTCCGTTATTCTGTCAGAGCGTTGAGTAGTTGAGCAAGCCCCTAAGGGTTCTCAGAGAAATGTGGTTGTTAACGCTACAGGGAGCCACGTTCCGTGGCAGTACATTCTCCCGATTGAAATTCTGTTGTTTATTTGTGCGTGGTGCTAAACGTGACCCCGGGCCTGTCCATGGGGCCAAGCCAGACAGACTGGCAGTCTGACTGCTGCAGTATAGACTACACTTTGATCGTCCTCATTTCACATGGCTAAAATGTTATCTTTGTTCCTGTGTCTTTTAAAAATGCGCTCACCTGTCTGGCTTGCTGATAACCCATGTATAACATTGTGTGGAACTAAGCCTCTGTTGTACTAGGTCAATACACAAGGCTAGTATTAATTCCATGCACCGCTGACGGTCGTAAGCTGTATTATAAAACAGAGTCTATGGAAATCGAAAAGTTCTCCTGTCTGCATTCCTACAGATTATTAATTGTCAGGATCACATTGTTCGGAACGCCTCGGCCCAGCTGAAGCCGACTGGTTTGCTCATGCTGTAGACTGAACCGCTCTGTCCCTCCTGTGCATTTTGCAGGCCCGCTTGCCAGCGCTCGGCCGCCGGGTATCAGCGGTGGCCGATGGTTTAGGTCAACGGTCTTGTGATCGCCGGGGCTATGTGACACTTCAGTTTAACGGAGTCTCTGTGTCCATATCTTTCAATGGAAAATTCCAGTGGAATGCCGGCCGGACGAGTCACCCTGAAGGGACACGCTCGCTCAGAGTAGATTACTGTAACTGCACACTAGAATACAGCCACTGGTTCCCACTAGCACTGGCCGTTGAGTGTGTGAGGAAATGTAGTTGTCCGTCCTTCGAAGCACTTGTTTGTGTGAGCACAGATCATTGGGCTGGCGAGGTGACGTTTAACCCGACTTACTGCTACCCCATGGTTTTACAGGCCAGCGTGGGACTCTTGTACCTGTTTTCCTGATTGAGAACTCCCAACACCTCATGACTTCCCTGGCTCATCTGGGCCTTTCTGTTTGTTACCGCTGTGTGCGTCTGTTCCAGATGTTGGTCCTTGTGTCCACCATTGATGAAGGGGAGCGATTACATCCATACAGCTGGATGAGTGCCAATTATAGCCCAATGAAGCCTAAAATACCACACACACAAACACAAAGCCATACAGAGAAAGATCCACACACACACACACACACACACACACACACACACACACACACACACACAGTTTCAATTCCCGAACACCATGTGCTGCACTCTCTCCCATGCACCCTCTTCCTTTTCCTGTCCACCAGCCGTGTGTGTGTGTGTGTGTGTGTGTGTGTGTGTGTGTGTGTGTGTGTGTGTGTGTGTGTGATGGCCTCGTGACTTGCTCACTGATGGGCCTATTCTATTATCTTGACCAAGCAAAGACAGGAAGAGTAGCATTAGAAATGCTACTCGCAAGGTGTGGGTGAGAGTGAACATTTGAAACTGGCTTTGGATTTTTGCTCCTCCCTTGTACTTCATCGATCAATTAGGGTAATTAATTGGTTAGGCTTAGACAGCGTTCACCAGGTTCTCTAGGTTTTAATTTGACTCTAAAGGACATATCAGTAGATGGCAGACACATGACGCTTAACGAATGGAAGTTGATACCCTGACTGTCTCCTAGTGCAGTTAAGTAACATGCTGTCCTCCTACCCCCCCCACCCCCCCACCCCCCAACATCTCAAGGTCTTACCATAAACTGCAAGGTAGTTCTAATCCTTGAATTGGCAAGGTGATCTCTGTCATTCTGCCCCTGAACAAGGCGGTTACCCTCACTGGTCCCCAGGTCACGTCGCTTAAATAGCAGTTGAAACTAACAAAAAAGGTTGCTTAACACTGCCATTGTCCCTGGCCATTGTCAGGTTTGCTGGGGTCGGCTGGGCTGTTGGCGGGCTGTGTTTCTACGTCTCAGCATCCCAGCGCTTCTTTATTTTGGCCACATGAATGATGAATAAAATGCAATGGCACCTGTTGCCTTTCAGCACTTCACTTTTGACCTGCAGAACCCCTTTCAGCTCTCCTTTGCCCCCTGGTTTTGACCTCCTGTGGATGAGTTGAGTGGCTGAAGCATGGGTTTGGTTCGCTGAGTCATTAGGGTTCTTGTGCCTAATGTCACGCTCTTTGTTTTGTTTTGTGTTTTCTTCAGGTGGCTATCAAAATAGTGGACAAGACTCAGCTGGACGATGAGAACCTGAAGAAGATCTTCAGGGAGGTGCAGATAATGAAGATGCTGAGGCACCCACACATCATCCGCCTCTACCAGGTCAGGAGGACGTCAGCTCCGGGCCCAAGTGGCTCTTTAAGTACCGATCTAGGAACAGTTGTGGGATTCCCTCCCCCCACAATCCTAACGTCAATAAACCGCGTGGAAGAACATCTAACTCAAGCTCAGCATCTACACTGGTTTCACACATCTGATGCAGTGTTTAGTGATGTTGACTGCCGCTGTGATATTGCAAATGTCTGATTGCCGGTCTGTGTCTGTCTTCAGGTGATGGAGACTGAGAGAATGATCTATCTAGTGACAGAGTATGCCAGCGGTGGAGAGATTTTTGGTATGTTTTCTTTCATTTAGAAAAAGCTTGTGTCTTAGTTTTTCCTTTTTTCACATGCAGCCCATTTTCCTCCCCAATTTCATTATATCCAATTTGTGATTAAGTCTTTGTCTTCTGAAGCACATCTGAGGCCTTTCCGGTTCTTATCACACTGTTCACTCAACCAGACAGTCTAGTGTGGAATCCTTATGGGCCTGAGTAAAAGCTCTCTCTGGTCTTTTACCTTGATTGAGCTCACTGTTGTCCAAGCAGAGGCAAGCCAACCATGTTTAATTTGTCAATGCCCCTGCCCATCGTCTGTGGGACCCCTGGACTAATCCAAAAGTAGGATTTGCACTCTGGTTCCGCAATGACGCTGCTAAATGCGAAGCAGTGCTGTTTTGATGCAGGATGGTGGGGTTTCGAGGCGGGCTAGTGGCGAGTTTGTGGCATTTTGAGGCACAATTTATTTAGTTTATGTATGCTTGCAATTCATTTGACATCCACTGTCATCCGATCTCTTAATTACGTTTTCATTTGCCTCTGATCAGTAACTGAAAGATTGCTTGACCAAATCCCCATGCTGACAAGTTTAAAAATCTGATGTTCTGTCCTTGAGAGAGACCATTATCTTTTGTTGTGTCGTGGAAAATCAACCACTCTTTACTAAAAACAAATGCACATCAACTCAGGACTTTGTGAATCCAATAGACTTTAATGAAAATCAAACAATAATGACAGACATTAAAGCCAGGTCCTTCTGCAGATACACCCCTAATGTTCTAAGTCTGGACCATGGCTTTTATACAGAACTTTCACACATTACGCCATCTGTCTTTGTCTGGTTGGAGACCCCCCTGAGTGGGTTGCGCTTCTTATCTTCTACCTCCCTGGATGCTCGTAATTTGCGACAGTAATTCACATCCTCCTTATGGTTCATACTTGGGTCATGTCCATCATTGTCCACAAAGTAAGTGTTACGTTAAGCTCATGGGCCACACTCAGGTCATCTCTTATCACAGAGTACACTTTATGACCAGCTCATGGGCCACACTCTGGACACCCCAACAGTGGATACAAAGGCAGTAAACTT